>CM040793.1:60646036-60663536 GCA_022829025.1 Squalius cephalus | reverse complement strand
CTGGTCGCCGAGAAAGATATGATACATCATGAGATGCGCAAATATGTCTGGAGACATGACATGTAAGACATGATTTTGACCACTTCAATGAGTTTTGTTTTGTAGAAAGACTCTTTTTAAAAGATTTTCGTTTTGTATAAATTGTATCTTAATTTTGATCAATGTTTTGTCAACCATTTGCCTGTATTTAAAATAAGAAGAAAATATATAGCAGACAATGTAATAAGGCGTATGATCGCATTGCACGTGAACTGAAGGGCGCCGAAACTCAGCTAGTGCCTCACAGATTTGAGAAATATAGGCTATCTATCTATTATAGAAAGCTTGAAATGTCTACTTTTAAACGAAAATATTCAAAACCAAAAGAAATAGGCTCTCTGATTATGAAATCCATATGAAATATGCATTTCTCTCTGGCGTTCATGGCGAGTCCGCATCGGCAACTTCATCTTTGCAGCGACAAAGAAAACACCAGTTTATTAATAAATAATTAAATGTCTCCTTGCTATTTTAGACACATTCATAATCATTACTTTTACCGGTTCTTTGTGGCTAGCTTTAAGCGTTCGGTCGTGCGCTTGAGTGCGGATATTACAAACGCTCATTATCCTGTGTAGGCTATATAGCCTATTTAAAGGTTGTCTAAGCGATCCCGGGAGACGTTTCTTCTTGTTGACATTCGAATTATTGTCAAACAAAACGGAGGCTAGCTAGACCCTCCCTCCTCCTCATCCGCGCACTAACCCCCGAACCCCACCCCTACATCATTCTTGTCGGTTATTGGCTGGAACAGTTTATTATGTTTCGTGCTGCGGGTCGCTCTGTTTGTTTTTGTTGCAGTTTGTGGAGCCTGTGGTGTCTACAGAGACCGCGTTTTTTTACAGTGTGTTCAGGGGACAGGCAGCTAGCAGATAGTGAGGAGATGTTTGCGGTATGTGACAAAAAATGTTTTGGCCTAAAAAACGCGTGACATGACTTAGAGCACCTTTAAGTAGTATAATTAAAATAATATACAGGGGCGATTTGTCCACGAATGGCTTAAATGAACAGCTACTAGTCGACTAGAATTTTTTTTTTAATTCGGAGGCAGCCCTTATTCCACATATTTTCGAACCAGCAGGCCATTCTGGGTTGAGCGAGCGACCCTATGGAATGAGCGAGCGGAGCGGAATATTCAGAAATGCGCTCTCCGCTCACGAGCTCTGATCGGAACAAACCCGAACCACTGTCTGCTTTGCGCAGAAACATCAAAATAGACGTAACCAGCTTCTTAAATTTGTTTTTAAAACTAAACATTTAGACTATTTTAGCACAAATTATGAGCTTATTGACGATTTTTTATAGTTCTTGACAAAATTAGAACGTTTTTTTTTTAAAGAAAAGTTTTGGGTGGGCCTGTTGAAAAGTGGGTGGGCCTAGGCCCGTCAGGCCCACCCATAACGCCGTGCCTGGTTCATATGAATCAATATCTGAGGTTAATTATTCAGAAACCTTATAAATCTGGTTCACATCTCATTATACAGACGCTCACAGAGCGTTATAAACGCATTATGAATGTCTGCTGCTGACGACTATATGAAGATTAAACAGAACAAACACCGCGAGTCTGAAGATCCGACTCTTTCTCTCCACAGAACCGACTCACCATCTGCTGTCTGAGGAACCGGATCTTGTTGTTGAGTGTGTGTAGATCATCCGCGCGCGCGTGTGTTTCCGAGCATCGGATCGCAGTTTCGCCCGTGCACGAGCGGGTCAAACTCTCCGGAACTTTCCGGCCCAGTTTAATCTCCACATCTTTGAAGTCCGGCAACTCCTCCATCTTCATCATCGATACCTCAGAGCCGCAGGTGATCGAACCACCGCAGCATGACGTCACACCCGCGGAGAAGCAGCGCCCGGAGCTCACGGGTGTCAGAAACACGGCTGTCCCGGGAATGAGATCAAACTGCGGGGTTTCCGTGCACAGACTCGGAGTCGGGTCTGATCTGATATGAATGGGTGTAGGACTGACTGACGGGTGCGCGCGCACACAACAGGTGACACCCGCCCTTATGCTCGTCATCAACCGGCGCATGCGCAGAGCGCTCTTTCGCATTATTTAGACACTTTTCTCAACAACATACATACACCAACAACATAAAATGGGTGCAAACTACTTTCTTTCTCTTTAATGCGAGTGAACACTGTAATGTGAGTTCAGACTGATTGTATTTTCACTAGAATATTTCAATACAGACTGATATAATCACCTGTTGAAAAGCAGTGAAACAGCAGCGCCATCCAGTGGTGAAAGTAAGAAACACCAAACAACTGCATTGCTTTAAACTGATTATTATTGCTTTATATTTTTTATTATGATGGCACAGATTAAGCTGAAATATTCTAAGCGACAACCTTTAAATAATGTTATGTTTTGCAAATGTTTTTGCCAGTTATGTTTTGCCAAAGTCGCTCAGTTAAATGTGTATTTATGCATTTGCTGTGAACATTTTCACCTGGTGAAGCAGCAGCGCCATCTAGCGGTGGAATGAGGAAACACCACAGAGACTCGCTACACTTCAGTTTGGTAGTGGTTTATTTCAGTCTTATTAGTATGATACTTTTAAGTATTCACAATAAACTATTAAATAATGTCCAAAGATATTTTGTAAATAGCTTTAATGGAAGTTGTTGTGATTATTTCACATTATTTCAGTGATATCATGTAGTTTTATCATCTGTGTCATCTTCTGTTTGTCATAGTAAAGGCTTGTACCTGTTTGAGATCATATTATCAGTGTTTACACTACAGACTGTGTTTTGTTGTGATCGTCGTAGCGCTGATAATGGTCTCCAAGCAACGGTTGCCGACCCTCCGTCCTATAGGAGCGCGACCTCATGACACACGTGGTGGCGGTGAAAATAATCGCCACAGCGATGAGGGCGGCAACCACAGTTACGGTGATGATCTGGGTCAGTGTGAGAGGACGAGCTGAAAATGAGACAATCACACATCAACAGCATTTAGACTTCAGTGTTCACTAGAGTTCACTAGAGTCATCTATTTCACTCGAGTCAACTAGAGTTTACTAGAGTCAACTAGTTCACTCGAGTCAACAAGAGTTCATCAAAGTTTATTTGAGTTCACTAGAGTCAACTAGAGTTCACTAGAGTCATCTAGTTCACTATAATTCATTAAAGTTTATTTGAGTTCAGTAGAGTTGATTAAAGTTCACTAGTCAACTAGAGTTCACTAAAGTCAAGAGTTCACTAGAGTCAACTAGAGTTCACTAGAGTCAACTAGTTCACTAGAGTTCACTAAAGTTGATTTGAGTTCACTAGAGTTGATTAAAGTTTATTTGAGTTCACTAGAGTTGATTAGAGGTCACTAGTTAACTAGAGTTCACTAGAGTCAACTAGTTCACTAGAGTTCACTAAAGTTTATTTGAGTTCACTAGAGTTGATTAAAGTTTATTTGAGTTCACTAGAGTTGATTAAAGTTTATTTGAGTTCACTAGAGTTGATTAGAGTTCACTAGTCAACTAGAGTTCACTAGAGTGAACTAGAGTTCACTAGAGTGAACTAGAGTTCACTAGAGTGAACTAGAGTTCACTAAAGTCATCTATTTCACTAGAGTCAACTAGAGTTCACCAAAGTTTATTTGAGTCAACTAGAGTTCACTAGTTCACTAAAGTTTATTTGAGTTCAGCAGAGTTGATTAGAGTTCACTAGTCAACTAGTTCACTCGAGTTCACTCGAGTCAACTAGTTCACCACATTTTACGAGTTAACTAGAGTTCACTAGAGTTCACTTAAGTTTACTAGAGCCAACTAGAGTTCACTAGAGTTCACTTAAGTTTACTAGAGCCAACTAGAGCTCACTAAAGTTTACTAGAGTCAACTAGAGTTAAAGTTCACTAGAGTTAACTAGAGTTCACTAAAGTTTACTAGAGTTCACTATAGTCAAATAGAGTTAAGTTTCGCCAGAGTTCACTAGAGATCACTAGTCAACTAGAGTTCACTAAAATGTACTAGAGTTCACTGAAGTTTACTCGAGTCAAACAGTTCACTAACATTTTCTTGAGTTCATTAGAGTCAACTAGAGTTCACTAAAGTTCACTCGAGTCAACTACAGTTCACTAGAGTCATCTAGAGTTAATTAGAATTAACTCTAGTGAACTCTACTGGACTTTAGTGAACTTTAGTGAACTAGTGAACTCCAGTCAACTAGAGTTACTCGAGTCAACTAGAGTTCATTAAAGTTCACTTAAGTTCATTAGAGTCAACTAGAGTTCACTAGAGTCCAGTAGAGTTCACTAAAGTTCACTAGTCAACTAGTTAACCAAAGTTTACTAAAGTTCACTAGTCAACTAGAGTTCACAGGTCAATTAGAGTTATCTAATGTTTACTAGAGTTCACTAAAGTTTACTAGAGTTCACTAGTCAACTAGAGTTTACTAGAGTCAACTAGAGTTAACTAGTCAACTAGAGTTCACTAGTCAGCTAGAGTTCACTGAATTTAACTAGTTCAATAGAGTTCACTAAAGTTCACTAGTTAACCAAAGTTCACTAGAGTCAACTAGAGTTAACTTGAGTCAACTAGAGTTAACTTGAGTCAACTAGAGTTTACTAGTCAACTAGAGTTCACTTGAGTCAAATAGAGTTCACTAGTCAACTAGAGTTTACTAGAGTCAACTAGAGTTCACTAGTCATTAGAGTTCACTTGAGTCAACTAGAGTTCACTAGTCAACTAGTTCACCAAAGCACGAGTCAACTAGAGTTTACTAGAGTCAACTAGAGTTCACTAGTCATTAGAGTTCACTTGAGTCAACTAGAGTTCACTAGTCAACTAGTTCACCAAAGTACACAAGTCAGCTAGAGTTCACTAGTCAACTAGAGTGTACTAGAGTTTACTAGAGTTCACTAGAGTTGACTGATCATAAATAATATTAATAATCATCATCATCATATAAAATAAATAAATAAATAATCCTAAACAATAATAATAATGATGATCATAAATAATAATAATAATGAAGCTGACCTGGCCACTCAATCTCATAGGAGTATCCCAGGTTTTCCGGCGCTGTGAGGAACATCTCTGCATTGGTCACCGGCGGCCAGAAGGGCACCATGTTAAACTCCCTGTTGTGGCCGATGGGGGTGTTTTCCAGCGGATAGACGGAGGCGTCTGGAGGAACACACACACACACGTTTACCTCTAGCCGATCCTCCACGACTAACAGTGACGGAGGGCCTCACCTGGACTGTGTCTGCGCAGCCACTCGTCAAAGATGGCATCAGTGAAGGTGTGCAGCAGCAGGAACACGGGGTCGTTGGGCGACAAATGAGTCTGACCACCCGTCCCGTTCAGGAACAGATGAGCCAGGTTATGCAGACTGCGCACCGCAGGGTCATAGTTCCCCTCAGGAGCGCTGTACCCTAAAAAGACAACACCACACCTAGAGTTCACTAGAGTTCACTAAAGTTCACCAGAGTCAACTAGTTCACTAAAGTTCACTAGAGTTCACTAAAGTTCACTAGTTAACTAAAGTTTACTAGTCAACTAGAGTTCACTGAAGTTTACTTGAGTTTACTAGTCAACTAGAGTTTACTAGAGTCAACTAGAAATCACTAGAGTCAACTAGAGTTCACTAAAGTTCACCAGAGTCAACTAGAGTTAACTAGAGTTCAGGTTATGCAGACTGCGCACCGCAGGGAGCGCTGTACCCTAACAAGACTAACACACACACAGGAGCTGGACTAGAGTTCACCAGAGTCAACTAGAGTTCACTAAAGATTACTTGAGTTCACTAGTCAACTAGAGTTCACTTAAGTTCACCAGAGTCAACTAGAGTTAACTAGAGTTCAGGTTATGCAGACTGCGCACCGCAGGGTCATAGTTCCCCTCAGGAGCGCTGTACCCTAACAAGACTAACACACACACACAAACACACACACACACACACACACACACACACACACAGGAGCTGGACTAGAGTCAACTAGAGTTCACTAGAGTCAACTAGAGTTCACTAGAGTCAACTAGAGTTCACTAGAGTCAACAAGAGTTCACTAGTCAAGTAGAGTTAACTAGAGTCAACTAAAGTTCACTAGAGCCAGCTAGAGTTCAATAGAGTCAACTAGTTCACTAAAGTTCACTAGAGTTAACTAAAGTTTACTAGTCAACTAGAGTTCACTAAAGTTTACTTGAGTTCACTAGTCAACTAGAGCTCACTAGAGTCAACTAGAGATCACTAGAGTCAACTAGAGTTCACTAGAGTTCACCGGAGTCAAGTAGAGTTCACTAGAGTCAACAAGAGTTCACTAGTCAAGTAGAGTTAACTAGAGTCAATTAAAGTTCACTTGTCAGCTAGAGTTCAATAGAGTCAACTAGTTCACTAAAGTTCACTAGAGTTCACTAAAGTTCACTAGAGTTAACTAAAGTTTATTAGTCAACTAGAGTTCACTAAAGTTTACTTGAGTTCACTAGTCAGCTAGAATTCACTAGAGACAACTAGAGATCACTAGAGTCAACTAGAGTTCACTAGAGTCAACTAGAGATCACTAGAGCTCACTAGAGTCAACTAGAGTTCACTAGAGTCAACTAGAGTTCACTAGAATTCACCAAAGTCAACTAGAGTTCACTAGAGTCAACTAGAGATCACTAGAGACAACTAGAGATCACTAGAGTCAACTAGAGATCACTAGAGTTCACTAGAGTTAACTAGAGATCACTAGAGTCAACTAGAGTTCACTAGAGTCAAGTAGAGTTCACTAGAGTCAACAAGAGTTCACTAGTCAAGTAGAGTTAACTAGAGTCAACTAAAGTTCACTAGAGTCAGCTAAAGTTCAATAGAGTCAACTAGTTAACTAAAGTTCACTAGAGTTCACTAAAGTTCACTAGAGTTAACTAAAGTTTACTTGAGTTAACTAAAGTTTACTTGAGTTCACTAGAGTCAACTAGAGTTCACTAGAGTTCACCAGAGTCAACTAGAGTTAACTAGAGTTCAGGTTATGCAGACTGCGCACCGCAGGGTCATAGTTCCCCTCAGGAGCGCTGTATCCTAACAACACACACACACACACACACACACACACACACACACACACACACACACAGGAGCTGGACTAGAGTTCACTAGAGTCAACTAGAGTTCACTAAGAGTCAAGTAGAGTTCACTAGAGTCAACAAGAGTTCACTAGTCAAGTAGAGTTAACTAGAGTCAACTAAAGTTCACTAGAGTCAGCTAGAGTTCACTAGAGTCAGCTTAAGTTCAATAGAGTCAACTAAAGTTCACCAGAGTCAACTAGAGTTCACTGTGCGCGTCTCACCCTCGATGCTGTTCCTGAAGCTGCCAGACGAGGTGGAGTAGAAGGGTGGCGAGTCAAAGGCTTTGAGCTCTAAACACGACACCACATCCTGAGGCTCCGGCAGCCGCTGCACCATCGGCCGCGCAACGTTACCGCCAGGGTTCCTGCGGATCGGACTGCTCTCCGAACCTCACACAACCATAAAACTCACATTAATAACAATGATCATAGCAATAGTACTTCATAAAAATAATAGAAATAAATAAAAAATGATAATATTAATAAACCAATTTTTTTTCATATTCATAAACAATAATAATAATAATATTGATGATGATGATGATAATGATAATATTATTACTTACAAAATAGTAATAAAAATTATTCTAATAATAATAACAATAATACTACTAATAATATTAATAATAATAATCAGCCTGATGTTAATAATACTGATAACAATAACAATATTAATTGTTCACATACACTTCACAAGAAACAGAAAAATACTGATATATCCTTAATATTCACTCAATATAGAGAAGTTTATGATTAAAGTAAATAAGAAATGAATGTTGCTGGTCGTATTGTGAAGAATTTGTATTTAAAAAAAACAGTTAGCATTTGTTATCTTTCTTGAATTTTTATTCTAATGTTCTTTTCAAGACAAGACTTCAGTCACAGTACATTAAGACAATTGTTTTTTGTTACAAGTGAAATTTTATGTTTAAATATGAAAATATGCACTCATTTGAATACATTTCCAGCACATTTCTGAACACTGGATAAAACCAGATTCAAAATTGATGTTTGATTTTGTTGACATATTAGAGTTAAAGGTTTTTATAGAGAGGATTTTGGATTTCTCTTTTTATCACTCCATAAATCAGAAAATACTGTCAACAGACAAAAATACATATATTTTTTCACTGCATTTTTAGGAGTAAAATGTTATATAAATCAGGCAGATATGAACAAACCCCTCAGTAAAATCCTTCAGAATATGGATATGAATCAAACTGTAAGTTTTGTTGTATATAAGTGCTGCTGAAGTGGAGATAAAAACAAATTTTGCCTGTAGCCTGTGCTGGAAAACAGACAAAAATACAGATTAAATAACAGGATTAAAGGTTTCAAATGTTGCAACAATTATTGTTATTGTCATTAATCATTCAGGGTCTGCTATGGGAAGGTCTCACTGTGAATGACAAGAGACAGTCAAACATTTAGGAAAAAATTAATATACATCCTAAAGAATCTTACAGTAACAGCTCTAAAGGCTTGTTCACATTATAAAGATAAAAATATCACTCTAAAAATCATTCTAAATACAAATGATTATTTAACCACAACTATAGCGATATCATTGGAAACACTATTAGATCGATGAATGATAAAAACACTGACAGCCAATAAGAATCCATCCTGCTTTAAGAGCGCAAGCATTTAAAGAGACAGGCGACAAAACTGCAGAATAAACAGAAAGCTGATGTGAATGCTGATATAGTTCTGGTTATAGTTTTTGGTGTGAACGCTAGTATAGTTATGGTTATAGTTATGGTTTCTCGTGTGAACGCTAGTATTATGGTTATAGTTATGGTTCCTGGTTTGAACGCTAGTATAGTTATGTTTATAGTTATGCTCCTGGCGATGGGATCTCACTGTTGCAGATGGTCCCCAGCGTGTCGTAGTCCTCCACGCTCTCACACACGACCCTCCAGCGTGAGAAGATGGAGTTGGAGCTGATGGAGTTGGTGTCGAAGGAGCTGCGCGCGCCCATCAGATCATCCGTGCAGACGTCACACACACTCCCGCCGATCGCGAAGTTCCAGTATGGCAGCGCGAAGCTCGGGTCTCCCAACATGTCCTGAGAGAAACCCGTCAGATCACAGTAATTATCGGAGAAACCTGTCAGCTCACAGTAATTATCTGAGAGAAACCTGTCATATCACAGTAATTATCTGAGAGAAACCCGTCAGCTCACAGTAATTATCTGAGAGAAACCCGTCAGATCACAGTAATTATCTGAGAGAAACCTGTCATATCACAGTAATTATCTGAGAAACCCGTCAGATCACAGTAATTATCGGAGAAACCCGTCAGCTCACAGTAATTATCTGAGAGAAACCTGTCATATCACAGTAATTATCTGAGAGAAACCCGTCAGCTCACAGTAATTATCTGAGAGAAACCTGTCATATCACAGTAATTATCTGAGAAACCGTACTTGGTTACTTACGTAACCTCGGTTCCCTTAGAGATAAGGGAACGAGTACTGCGTTGCAAACGCTGTGGGAAAACTCCTTTTCTCGAGACTATTGAAGCCTTTATTTTAAAACGCATTGCATGCAGCACAGGCGAGAGCATCAGGCTCGCGCGAGCGAGCTGATAGGCTGTGCTGTGGGCAACTGCACGAACCAATGGCGGATCAGCAGAGGCGCGCGAACCAATCAGGTCGCTTGGCACACTGCCAGTGTCAAGCGCGCGAAACTGCACGTGATCAAAGCATATAAATATAGATAATAATCCGCCATTTGACAGGTATAATCGACTGAAGCGAAAAACACCTGACATAAGAGAAATAGCACGGCAAGGCAACGCAGTACTCGTTCCCTTATCTCTAAGGGAACCGAGGTTACGTAAGTAACCAAGTACGTTCCCTTACGAGAACGTTCTCTCGTACTGCGTTGCAAACGCTGTGGGAACGCTATTTAAAACGCCGTGCTATTAATCTTTTGGCCGCTCTGACTCACCAGAAGTTCCGGGAAGTTACAGAATAGCCAGGATAAACGAGACCGAACATCGGGCCCAGAGATTATCCAATAATTAAGATCTGGGCCAAGGGCCAGATTAGCTTAATCATAATTCATAATGACAGCTTGTGTGTCCAATTCCAAAACTAGTCTGGGTCCACAGAGCCAGGGTCTAGACAGAAAGAACTCGTGCCTGCAGGGCAGGAACATCTAGGTTATAGAACCTCACAAATGTGGACGGAACGGACCAGCCGGCCGCCGCACAAATGTCCTCAATAGGAACACTACTCGACCAAGCCCACGAAGAGGCGACGCCTCTCGTGGAGTGAGCTCTAACACCTATGGGACAAGAGAGGCCCAGTGAGGTGTAAGCCAGAGCAATGGCGTCAACTATCCATCTAGACAGCGTGAGCTTAATAACCTGGGCTCTGAACGGAGATGAGAGCACCTTAGGCACATATCCATGTCTTGGCCTAAGAGTGACCTTGGAGTCATTAGGGCCAAACTCCAGACAGGAAGCGCTAGTAGAAAGCGCCTGCAAGTCCCCTACTCTTTTAACTGACGCCAGTGCTAGAAGCAGGGCGGTTTTCAGAGAGAGGGGCTTGAGATCAGCTGACTGAAGTGGTTCAAAGGGAGGTCCCCTAAGAGCCCGCAGGACCAGAGAAAGGTCCCAGGCCGGTACAGACGGTGGCCGAGGCGGGTTAAGCCTTCTGGCGCCCTTAAGGAAACGAACTATAAGGTCTATTAGCCACCAAGAGAACCGCGCTTTTGGTGTTCCTGATCCGTTCGATGACCTGAGGGAGCATCGAGACCGGAGGAAACGCATAGAGAGGAAGGTTGGGCCAGTCGTGGGCCAACGCATCCCTGTTCTTTGAAAAGAAGATTGGGCAGTGACAGTTGTCTTCTGAGGCGAAAAGATCTACTTCTGCCTTCCCGAAGACCTCCCATAGCAGGAGAACTATCTGAGGGTGGAGAGACCATTCCTCTGGAGGAACTGTGCCCCGAGAGAGCATGTCTGCTCCTGTGTTCAACGTGCCTGGCACGTGAGCTGCCCTGAGCGAGCGCAGGTTGGTGTGAGCCCAAAGTAGGAGCTGCGTGGCTATGGCAAACAGGTTGCGGGACCTGAGGCCACCCTGGCGATTTATGTAAGAGACCACCGACATATTGTCCGTCCGGACCAGCACGTGGTGTCCAGCCAGGTGAGGGAGGAAGGTTTTTAGGGCTAGAAAAACTGCTCTCATTTCGAGGCAGTTGATGTGTAGGCGTTTCTCCGAGCTCGACCAGAGGCCGGAGGCAGGCCTGCCCTCGTACAGAGCTCCCCAACCCGAGTTGGAAGCGTCTGTTGAAATCACCCTCCTCTCTGAGACCACCCCCATGCTTACGCCCTGCTGGTACCAGCTGGCGTCTTTCCAAGGGGCCAGGGCTTGAACACAGCGCTGGTCCACCTTGATAATCAAGTGGCCTGAGTGCCAGGCGTGGGGTGGCACCAGAGGTGCTAGCCACAGCTGAAGAGGACGCATACGCAGTAGGCCGAGTTGGAGTACTGATGATGCAGAGGCCATGAGGCCAAGGATCCTCTGAAACGTTCTGAGGGGTACATAAGAGCCCTCTGTGAACGATGTCGCGAGCTGCTGAATTGTTAGAGCACGGGCCGGTGTGGGCCATGCTCTCATAATTACGGAGTCGAAAACTGTTCCCAGGAACGTGATACGTTGGCTGGGCAACAGAATACTCTTGGCAAAATTGACCTTGAGCCCTAGACATTCCAGATGTCTGAGGAGCCAGGCTCTGTGAGTATGTGACTCCGCCTCTGACTGAGTCAATATGAGCCAGTCGTCGAGGTAGTTCAGGATGCGCATGCCCCGCTGTCTCAGGGGGGAGAGAGCTGCATCCATGCACTTCGTGAATGTTCGAGGTGCCAGTGCCAGTCCAAATGGTAGGACTGTGTACTGGTATGTCTGCCCCTCGAAGGCGAATCTCAAGAATGGCCTGTGGTGGGGGTTCACTTGAATGTGAAAATAAGCGTCTTTTAGATCTATTGAGAAAAACCAGTCGCCTGGGCGAATCTGCGCCAGGATGTGTCTGGTCGTGAGCATTCTGAACGGCCGTGACATGAGAGCCTTGTTCAGATGTCTGAGATCTAAAATGGGTCTCAGGCCGCCGTCTTTCTTTGGAACAAGAAAGTAACGGCTGTAAAAACCTGACTCGCTCTGAGAAGGGGGGATCTTCTCGATGGCCCCTTTGGCCAGCAGACTTTACACTTCGGTGCGGAGGACATGACTCAGTGTGCTCCTTACCGTGGTCTGTATAACCGCGTGAAAATGCGGTGGTCTGCGGGCGAACTGAAGCGAGTAACCGCGCTTTATGATGTTCATCACCCATTCTGAAACTCCGGGGATAGCTTGCCAAGCTAGAGCCCGCAGAGCCAGAGGCATTATCATATCTGGAACGCCTGGAGTTGGGGGTTCGAACTGACATGTATGTGAGGGGGAAATTTTGCTCGATTTGTGCTTTTTGTGGGTCGCTGTTAAAACAGCGTTTGTGTGCAGGGGTGCGTGACAGGTGACGGGCCCATGTACTGCATTTAAAACTGCTCCAACCGCCTGAACTGAAGAGGGGGCTGAGAGTAGCACTCGAGCGATCTTCGGGGCTGGTCCGGCCGCGGCGGGACAATGACCCCTCTTTATGTCGGTTAGGACGGCTTCTTGGGCTCGTGATCGAGCATGAGCTTCGGCCGCGGGCCCTGGCGCTTAGGGAACGGGAACCGCTTTGCATGCTTCAGGCGCTGGCTGGTCTCAGCCACTGGGCGGGGCTGGAGGACCTCTGAAGCTACCCTCTCAGGTCGCGGCGTGCTCTTGGGGCGCCGTTGGACCGAACTGGAGCGTTTGGGTAGAAAATGCTTCATAGCGCTGGAAGCTTTTTGAGCCTCAGTGAAGCGTCCTGCGAAGCCGCTGACAGATGGGCCGAAGAGACCAGATGCCGTGACTGGAGAATCGAGGAAGGCGGTCTTGTCTGCGTCCCTGATTTCCGTCAAAGTCAGCCACAGGTGGCGCTCTAAAACAACCAGGCTGGCCATATTGCGGCCCAGGGCTTGAGCGGTGGTTTTTGTGGCCCGTAGCGCCAAATCCGTCGCACTTCTGAGGTCCTTAAAAGTGTCTGGGTCAGGGCCTGACTCGTCCATAGAGCGGAGGAGCTTTGCCTGAAACACTTGGAGGGTCGCCATAGCGTGAAGAGCAGAGGCGGCTTGACCGGCGGCAGCATAAGCGCGGCTGGCAATGGCCGAAGTAGTTCTGCACGGCTTGGATGGGTGCACAGTTTTAGACCTCCAACTTCCTGCAGTGGGAGGGCATAAGTGTGCAGCGACCGCTTCCTCCAGTGGGGGGAGACACACGTAACCTTTTTCTTCAGCGCCGTCAACAGTGGAGAGCGTTGAAGAAGCCGATGAGCGCGTTCGCGCTGAAAAGGGCGCGCGCCAGCTTTTAGTGAGCTCCTCGTGGACCTCAGGCAGAAATGGAGCGGCGCGCTGACGAGGGGCCTGTTGGCGCCCCGGCAGGTACCACTCGTCGAGGCGGCTTCTGGCGGGCTCGGCTGGGGAAAGCCAGTCGAGTCCCAGCTCGTCGACAGCGCGAGACATGACACGGAAGAGTTCGGCGTCGATGTTCGCTCGGGTGTCAGAAGGATCTAACTGAGAGGGGGGGGGCGGGGTCCGCGGAGCCCGACCAATCCTCACTCTCAGATGCCGCCACAGAAACTGCGTCATCCATTTCTTCAACAGATCCGCCAAAAGAGACGAGTCCCGCCGCTTCAGACGAGGGGCGTTGGTCGCTCTGAGAGAACAGAACTGGAGAAGAGGGCGTGGGCGAAGCACGTGGAGAAAGGCCCGGCGTGCATTCGCTAAACTCACCGCGTTCAGGACGCCTCTGATCGCGCCGCTTCTTCCTACGGGGCTCGCGAGGCGCCGAAGATGGAAGACGGGCGGGACCACTCACCGACGAAGCGAGCGCGAGTCTCGAGCGGAGAGTAGAAACAGGCATCCCGTCGCAGAGAAGGCAGCCGCCTTTAGTGAGCGCTGACTCGGCGTGCTCAGGGCCGAGGCAGGCCGCACACTGTGTGTGTCTGTCAGACACATGCAGGGGAACCCCGCAGGATTCACAAATAGAGAGCGGCATTTGAAACAACGCCGCGCGCTGTGAAAACAGCGATTTAGCTCTTTTAGAAAGCGAGAGATAGAGAAAAAGGATACTCGTCGGATGCCACAGGGAAACGCTCAGCTGGCAGATGCCGAGATGCGAAGCTGTTCCGCTGGACGGCTGTTCGACGACGAGAGGCTTCTATCCGGAGAAGATCAGCGACGAGGTGAGTCGAGAGCTGAAGGAGATTGCACAATGAAGCACAATGCCAAGCACAATGCCATCTCGTTCTAGTTCTCAAAAACATGGAGAATTTGACATTTGAACAACCTTCAGTGAAGAAGCGCTGTGAGGCTCCGGCTCTGAGACAGACGAGTCTTTGTGTGAGACTGTGTGTTAAACGCTTAATCACACGCTTAATCACATGTTCCGCGCATAAAGGGTGAATCTGTGTGTTCCTTTCCATTACCCTGACTATCACATAACGGTTCATGGATAATGAGTATCTGGAGTATCGATCTACAATCACAGATCATTAGATTCTTTATCAAATAAACACTGGAATCACATTTGCAAGGGATCCAAAGGGCAATTCCAACATAAACAGGATTTCAGTTGGAAGTGTGTAAAGAAGGATTTTTGGAACAAAGCTTCCCTAGATCAGGGCTTTTCAATATATACCACATGGACCTCCAAATATTGTCCACATCCTAAAACTTAAAAAGCACCTCTCTTTTATAAACAAACTTATGCACTGAAAAATTCTAAATCTAAAATCAAACAAGTATTTTTTTTCCCTGTTAAATGTGTTATTGATTTAGTTAACTTTTATAATATATATATATATATATTTAATCAAAAGTTTTGATCTATTTAATATATTAATAAAAATATTAATTTAATCACACTTTTACCAATTTATTTATTTGAATCTAATTTATTGAGGATTTTCATTTTAATCTTGTTGTTTTATTATTTATTTCTTATCTTACAGGGTTTTTATTTATTAATTATTTGTACTTAAAGCTCCAATATGTAACAATTTTGTAAAAAAATTTCTGAAAATAACTTGCACAGTGTGATATATTTCCTCCAGTTGTGTACTTACAATATCTCAAAAGTCTCCAAAGATTTTTTATTTCAGAGAAATTCCGATTTTAAATAACTGTCCGTCCCGGAAAAGAAATGTCGCCTCTCAGTGACGCAATGTCCGCTCTATCCTTTTTTTCCGGTGTGGACCATGTGATATTCCACCACACCGGAATATCACATGGTCAAATGCGGAAGTGGTGGTTATAGCGTTATAGCCATAGACTGTATGGTTATAGCTGTAATGGATCATGATTACTCTTTGGCGAGTATTGAAGTGCCAACAAAACGAAAGCGTCCATATTCGGATACACGCAGACTGTGTGACAAACGGAGGAATAAAACCCGGATAAATATCGGCCAGGCTTTTTCGAGATGGAGAGAGCTGCGTGACAATCTTGGACTTGACAGAGACTCTGCTCTCGCGAGTGTATTGATAGACAGGTAAGCAAATACATTTTTTTTTTATTGTACAAATAAGTTATATTGCTCTTTGTACTTCGGTAAGGCTTTTTATCACGTGTGGTGACCGAGATTATGGCAGTACAATTAAATACAATCGGATATGTGTTGTAAAAAAATATATATTTAGTCATTACTTGCAAATGTTCAATCAAATTTACTTTTAGAACGATTGGTTTGAACACGTTAAACAACACGGCATTAACCATGAACACGTAAAACTGCACAACATTAACCCAACAAATCATTTGACAAATAGCTGTAAGTTGTAACGGGATAATATAGCATAACATTTCACGTTCCTTGCAGTTCATTAATTATGATGACATAAAATAATACGATCAGACATACAGGTAATACAAAAACGAATAAATTACCTCATCCGTGATCATGATTCATTAATTCCATTTAGATACATCGCTAGATGGTGAAAACGCATTAAAAACGACATCTCCCATCGTCACCTCCTTCATAGCGTCATCAAGCTTCGCCTTTGTTATTGTTGGAAACTGCGCCCTCTTGTGGTGAAACAATATTACATATTGGAGCTTGAAGCCTTTTCCAATTTACCACACAATTGAAGTTTCTCATTCAATTTTCTACGCAACACAATATTAAAATGTTCAAGATGACGCAAATGATCAACAGTACCTGCATGTCCCGCTCGAGCTGCAGTAAATGGTACCGGTGCCACGTGACGAACCCGGGCCCCTCGTGACTGAAGTCCACCCCGCCGAAGCTGTCCTGCGCGGGCCCGAGGAATGTCTTACTGACCGAGTAATAGTGGGACCACACGAACAGGTTATAGATGCTGATGTTCTCGAACTGAACCGTGTTGTTGTCCGGCCCGAAGATCTCGGGATACCGGCGGGTCGCGATCACGAGGTCCGGGTGGGTCGCGCGCTTGGCCTGGTCCAGCGCGTTCACGAACGTGCGCTTCTCCTCCGCGCTGAGCTGCATCACATTCCTCCGCACTGGACAATCATAATCATTTAAAACATATTCATATTGTAAGCATAATCTATACGTATAATTAAATAAACATCATATTAAATATTGACAGTTCCCTGCTGAAAATACCACCAGGCCTAACTCAACATGATCCAGGCTGGTTAATGCTGGTTTTAGTCATGGTTTCACCAGAACATCTACTCAAGTTGGCCAACAAACTGCCATGTGAATCTATTTTACCAAGACAGGTCCTCTGGTTAAAGGAGTAGTTCACCCAAAAATGAAAATTAGCCCATGATTTACTCACCCACATTCTTCTTTCAGACGAATACAATCTGAGTTATATTAAAAAAAATGTTCTGGCTCTTCCAAGCTTTATAATGGCAGTTAATGGCTGTTTCTGTTTTGATTATAAAAGTGCTTCTATCATAAAAGTGCATCTGTCCATCATAAAAGTGCATCTATCCATCATAAAAGTGCTTCTATCATAAAAGAGCATCTATCCATCATAAAAGTGCATCTATCCATCATAAAAGTGCATCTATCCATAAAAGAGCATCTATCCATCATAAAAGTGCATCTATCCATAAAAGTGCATCTGTCCATCATAAAAGTGCATCTGTCCATCATAAAAGTGCATCTATCCATCATAAAAGAGCATCTATACATGATAAAAGTGCATCTATCCATCATAAAAGTGCATCTATCCATCATAAAAGAGCATCTGTCCATCATAAAAGTGCATCTATCCATCATAAAAGAGCATCTATACATGATAAAAGTGCATCTATCCATAAAAGTGCATCTGTCCATCATAAAAGAGC
>CM040793.1:60516036-60641036 GCA_022829025.1 Squalius cephalus | reverse complement strand
TAATTTGCAATTGGTTGTAAAGTGTCATTAGACATGTTTGGACTGTGTTCTCGTCACATTTACAGGTTTTACCAACTAGCGAGAGGCGTTTCATTTTGTGAAGCAATGGGTTCAACTGATTCAGAGTTTCCAAAAGCTGTCACTGTTTCTCCCGTCCGCTTAGGCTGAATTAAAACGTATCGTTCCATTGATGTGCTGTAATATTTAGAATATTTCTAAATATGTAAAACTGCTTTTTAAAATATGTTTTTACACAACAGATACTTTCCAAAAGAAAGCGCTCTTGGAGATGTGCGATCCAGGTCAGTGCAACACAGAGTGTGTGTGTGTGTGTGTGTGTGTGTGTGTGTGTGTGTGTGTGTGTGTGTGTGTGTGTGTGTATGTGTATGTGTATGTGTGTGTGTGTGTGTGTCTGTGTGTGTGTCTGTGTCTGTGTGTCAGAGGTCGCGTTAGACTTAAGGGTTTTAAAAATTCCATCATAATCGGTTATTACCCGCCATTTTAATTTTCACATTTTAATGATAATAAGCCATTTAATCGGCTCTGTTTTTGTTCACATTTTCATTTTTATTCACAAACGAACAGGACAAGCATATACGCTAGATTATGCATTTCTTTATTTATGAAGAGAAAGTTGAACAGAGACTGTGCGTCACTTTTCAGGTTTCATCATGAATGTTTGTCCAATAAATCGCAATAAGCTTTGTGCTTTACTACTTTTTATTTGAAACAAAGTCTCATATTTCAAATTCTGTCTATTTTATCACAAAATACAAACAATAAATACCGTTTTGGCGGTCTTTAATGTGGAGCGAGAGACTGTAGTGCCTCAGTTCACTACAGTAAACTCAATCAATTCCTTCATCTTTACTGTGTTACAGAACGAAATAAACATGAATGAACATCAAAAAAATATGTTGAAAGATACAGTCTAACTTACCGAAATCCAGATCAGGTCTCTCATGTAATCGCTCAATCAAGGTTTCAACCGCAGAAAGACGTCTATAAAACAGCTTGTAAACTTAACTCAGGGTATGTTTACATGACATCAATATGCTTAAAACGGAGAAGTTTTTCCTATGAGTTTTCCGCGTACAGACGACACCATTGTCAAAACGATCCCCATTCGAAAACGACCAAAACCTCTGTATTCTGCTGCCAGGCCAATAGATGGCGATGAAACACTATAGACTGAACACGTAATACGCATGTGCATGACATCATCATCTTCAGAGATTCGCGTTTTTGTCGTTTACACAGAGAGCATTTTCAAAAACGTCCACATTGAAACCCGTTTTCAAAAGTTTGCGTTTTCAGGCACCCAAAACGCTGTTTTCATATAAACGAATGGCCAAAACGCGTAAAAAGTTTTACGTTTTTAGTTTTGAGTGTAATCTGTCAAAATGACGGATGACTTTCAGATTATTCCGTCACTGCTAAAAAAATTCAGTCAATGACGGAACATTTTTGGTTAACGCAACCACTGGTGTGTGTGTGTGTGTGTGTGTGTGTGCGTGTGTGTGTGCGTGTGTGTTAAGCTTGCTCATTCTGTTCGATGTTGGCAACAAGTCCCTTTGTGTCGATAGTGGCAGGAGTTCGTGTGAGGTCCGAGTTGAAGTAGAGGCTGTTGTCAAACGTACACTCTCCAAACACAGGCCTCGGGCTCCTCCTGATGAACAGAAATGTGGCGAGTCCTGCCACCGCGATTATGACCAGCACGACCCCGACTGCGATTCCCGCAGAGCCGTGAGGAGCCTCTTCCACCACAGCGACTGCAACACCAAACAGCATCCAACATTTCATTCATCTTATCAATTAATATGTAAACTTTGACAGCCCTAATTATAATTACTTTCAATTATTACATGGCTCTGTGGAATGCTTGATTCTGATTGGTCAATCGCGCCATCTTACGATATATTATTCCCCGATAACAACCGCTAAGAACAGAAACACAGGCTCATCCGGGTCACTGAAGTCAGGAATGTGTTTTCTTCGTGGAAGTTTTGCATTTGGTGAGCTAATAAAATATTACAACTCAGTCAAATCAATATTTTTTGTACAGTTATTTAATTATGCCATCCAGTATCGTGAACTCGCTCTCTCGTATTTCATTCAAACGCAGCTGTTTGTTTGTACACTGTTGGATTATAAGATACAAACGATTTTAAAACAGTTTCATCTCAAATCAATATACACTGAACAAAATTATAAACGCAACACTTTTGTTTTTGCCCCCATTTTTCATGAGCTGAACTCAAAGATTTAAGACTTTTTCTATATACACAAAAGGCCTATTTCTCTCAAATATTGTTCACAAATTCTTCTAAATCTGTGTTAGTGAGCACTTCTCCTTTGCCGAGATAATCCATCCACCTCACGGGTGTGGCATATCAAGATGCTGATTAGTAAGTAAGCTTTATTTCTATAGCACTTTTCACAGACAAAGGAGTCACAAAGTGCTTCACAGAGTTAAAAATAAAAAATATACACATAACATAAATGCACATACAATACAAAATTACACATATACAGTATATGTGCCACAATAAAAAAGAAAACATAAAACTAGTTAAAAGCTTGTCTAAAAAGATGTGTCTTTAGGTGCTTTTTAAAAATTTCTACAGAGTCCAAAGCTCTCAAGTCTAATGGAAGAGCGTTCCAGAGCCTTGGAGCCACCACGCAAAAAGCGCGGTCACCTCTCGTTTTTAAACGTGTTCTAGGAACAGTTAAAAGATCTTGACCCGAAGACCTCAAAGAACGGCCTGAAGTGTAGGCATGAAGTATATCCTGGATATACGCCGGAGCTTGATTATGCAAGGCTCTAAAAGTAATGGTTAAAATTTTAAATTGCACTCTAAAACTAACTGGAAGCCAGTGAAAAGCCTTGAGTATAGGTTTAATGTGAGATCTTCTTTTGGTCTTTGTTAAAAGTCTAGCAGCAGCATTCTGAACTACTTGCAATTTGTCCATGGAGGAATTGTTTAAACAAGTGTACAGTACATTGCAGTAGTCAAGACGAGACGAAATAAAAGCATTTCGTCAGCATGATTAGACAGCATGATTATTGCACAGGTGTGCCTTAGGCTGGCCACAATAAAAGGCCGCTCTAAAATGTGCAGTTTTATCACACAGCACAATGCCACAGATGTTGCAAGTTTTGAGGGAGTGTGCAATTGGCATGCTGACTGCAGGAATGTCCACCAGAGCTGTTGCCCATGAATTGAATGTTTATTTCTCTACCATAAGCCGTCTCCAAAGGCTTTTCAGAGAATTTGGCAGTACATCCAACCGGCCTCACAACCGCAGACCACGTGTAACCAGCCCAGGACCTCCACATCCAGCATCTTCACCTCCAACACCGTCTGAGGCCAGCCACCCGGACAGCTGCTGCAACAATGGGTTTGCATAACCAAAGAATTTCTGCACAAACTGTCAGAAACCGTCTCAGGGAAGCTCATCTGCATGCTCGTCATCCTCATCGGAGTCTCAACCTGACTGCAGTTCGTCGTCATAACCGACTTGAGTGGGCAAATGCTCAAATTCGATGGCGTCTGGCACTTTGGAGAGGTGTTCTCTTCAAGGATGAATCCCGGTTTTCACTGTACAGGGCAGATGGCAGACAGCGTGTATGGCGTCGTGTGGGTGAGTGGTTTGCTGATGTCAACGTTGTGGATCGAGTGGCCCATGGTGGCGGTTGAAAGCATTTTGAATGCACAGAGATACTATGACGAGATCCTGAGGCCCATTGCTGTGCCATTCATCCACGACCATCACCTCATGTTGCAGCATGATAATGCACGGCCCCATGTTGCAAGGATCTGTACACAATTACTGGAAGCTGAAAACATCCCAGTTCTTGCATGGCCAGCAGACTCACCGGACATGTCACCTATTGAGCATGTTTGGGATGCTCTGGATCGGTGTATACAACAGTGTGTTCCAGGTCCTGCCAATATCCAGCAACTTCGCACAGCCATTGAAGAGGAGTGGACCAACATTCCACAGGCCACAATCAACAACCTGATCAACTCTATGTGAAGGAGATGTGTTGCACTGCGTGAGGCAAATGGTGGTCACACCAGATACTGACTGGTTTTCGGACCCCCTCAATACAGTAAAACTGCACATTTTAGAGTGGCCTTTTATTGTGGCCAGCCCTAAGGCACACCTGTGCAATAATCATGCTGTCTAATCAGCTTCTTGATATGCCACACTCGTGAGGTGGATGGATTATCTCGGCAAAGGAGAAGTCCTCACTAACACAGATTTAGACAGATTTGTGAACAATATTTGAGAGAAATAGGCCTTTTGTGTATATATAGAAAAAGTCTTAAATCTTTAAGTTCAGCTCATGAAAAATGGGGGCAAAAACAAAAGTGTTGCGTTTATAATTTTGTTCAGTGTATCTTATCTCCATAATTATTTATGTGTCGAAATGCTGTGTAATAAGTGTTATGACTGTGTACAGTATCTCTTAAATGTATGTCTAGTTTGATCTTGCCGCTGAAACTGCTCTCTCCGCGGAAGCTTTGCGTTTAAACACCTAATAAAATATTTCAACTCAGATCAATATTTCATGTCTAATTGTTCACTTATGTGGCAAGTATGCGTGTAATAAGCGGGATAATGTACATCCAGCCGGTTGTTATCTCAGGATAAACCCCCTTCAGGTGTGTGTGTGTGTGTGTGTGTGTGTGTGTTATCTCAGAATAAACCCCCTTCAGGTGTGTGTGTGTGTGTGTGTGTGTGTGTGTGTGTGTTATTTCAGAGTAAACCCCCTTCAGGTGTGTGTGTGTGTGTGTTATCTCAGAATAAACCCCCTTCAGGTGTGTGTGTGTGTGTGTGTGTGTGTGTGTGTGTTATCTCAGAATAAACCCCCTTCAGGTGTGTGTGTGTGTGTGTGTGTGTGTGTGTGTGTGTGTGTGTGTTATTTCAGAGTAAACCCCCTTCAGGTGTGTGTGTGTGTGTGTGTGTGTGTGTTATCTCAGGATAAACCCCCTTCAGGTGTGTGAGTGTGTGTGTGTTATCTCAGAGTAAACCCCCTTCAGATGTGTGTGTGTGTGTGTGTGTGTGTGTGTGTGTGTGTGTTATCTCAGAATAAACCCCCTTGAGGTGTGTGTGTGTGAGTGTTATCTCAGAATAAACCCCCTTCAGGTGTGTGTGTGTGTGTGTGTGTGTTATCTCAGAATAAACCCCCTTCAGGAGTGTGTGTGTGTGTGTGTGTGTGTGTGTGTGTGTTATCTCAGAATAAACCCCCTTCAGGTGTGTGTGTGTGTGTGTGTGTGTGTGTGTGTGTGTGTGTGTGTGTGTGTGTGTGTGTGTGTGTGTGTGTGTGTGTGTTATCTCAGAATAAACCCCTTCAGGCTTCAGTCGGGTTTATTCTGAGATAACAACCGGCTGGATGTACATTATCCCTTACTTAATGAAATGTAGATACATACGTGGTATCGATGGTTTCTCTGTTGGTGGTATAACTGAAATATAAAGACATATTTGTACATGTTTATTACTATTAAACTGATTGTAAAAAATAAACTATTAAAGTTGCATTTGTATATGTGCTTGGATAACTAACCTTTTGCAGTCTTGCAGATATAAGGCCTGTAAGCGCTGCAGTGAGCAGTGTTCCACATCCCAGTGTTCGACTGCACTTCCACACACTGACTAACACCATTGGGCATCCGGGGCTTCCAGTTTGTGTAATCCACCACCGTGTTATCAACCCACATCCATTCACCTGCAACACACACACTATCAGAGGGTGTTCTGAGATCATTGTGATTATTGTGTTTGCTGGATTAAGTACGTTTCTAACCTGAATGACTGCGGTGCAAGCCAATCCAGAAGGATTTGATTCCATCCTGCATGACCTCCACATTCTGAATGATAAAATGGGATTCGACTGAGTCCTCGATACTCAGCAACGATGCCCCTGCAATTACACAGTTTTTACTTCTGCAATTATAGTTTTTTTTCTTTTATGATTTGCTAGTGATTAAAAATGGTCATGAGATGAGAAATCCGATTTGCCTTGATCTTTTGACACATAAGAGGACTTTGTAGCATTAAAACATCCTGCAAGTTTCATGGCTTAAAACTTCCTCCTCATTATAAACAAAGCATTTATTTAATCAAGCTCCAAAAACAGCAGGTTTTGATATTGGGTGACATATGACATAGCATAGGAAAATACATTTGCATATGCCCGTCTCCAGAGCAAGACATCGACCAATAGTTATACATCATCACACCATAGGCCCCACCCATTGGCGTTCAGTCTCTTAACAGCTGACATATACCTTCACTGGATGTGAGCGTTGCGTCAAAAGCAAACAGAAGTAATTACAAATGACTGACGCTGTCTACACTGGTACAGATGTGTGTTCAGATTATAATGACTGACACTGTCTACACTGGTACAGATGTGTGTTCAGATTATAATGACTGATGCTGTCTACACTGATACAGATGTGTGTTCAGATTATAATGACTGATGCTGTCTACACTGATACAGATGTGTGTTCAGATTATAATGACTGACGCTGTCTACACTGGTACAGATGTGTGTTCAGATTATAATGACTGATGCTGTCTACACTGATACAGATGTGTGTTCAGATTATAATGACTGATGCTGTCTACACTGATACAGATGTGTGTTCAGATTATAATGACTGATGTTGTCTACACTGATACAGATGTGTGTTCAGATTATAATGACTGACGCTGTCTACACTGATACAGATGTGTGTTCAGATTATAATGACTGACGCTGTCTACAATGATACAGGTGTGTGTTCAGATTATAATGACTGACGCTGTCTACACTGATACAGATGTGTGTTCAGATTATAATGACTGACGCTGTCTACACTGATACAGATGTGTGTTCAGATTATGACTGACGCTGTCTACACTGATACAGATGTGTGTTCAGATTATGACTGACGCTGTCTACACTGATACAGATGTGTGTTCAGATTATGACTGACTCTGTCTACACTGATACAGATGTGTGTTCAGATTATAATGACTGACACTGTCTACACTGATACAGATGTGTGTTCAGATTATAATGACTGATGCTGTCTACACTGATACAGATGTGTGTTCAGATTATATTGACTGACGCTGTCTACACTGATACAGATGTGTGTTCAGATTATAATGACTGACTCTGTCTACACTGATACATATGTGTGTTCAATGACTGACACTGTCTACACTGATACAGATGTGTGTTCAGATTATAATGACTGACTCTGTCTACACTGATACATATGTGTGTTCAATGACTGACACTGTCTACACTGATACAGATGTGTGTTCAGATTATAATGGCTGACGCTGTCTACACTGATACAGATGTGTGTTCAGATTATAATGACTGACGCTGTCTACACTGATACAGATGTGTGTTCAGATTATAATGACTGACTCTGTCTACACTGATACATATGTGTGTTCAATGACTGACACTGTCTACACTGATACAGATGTGTGTTCAGATTATAATGGCTGACGCTGTCTACACTGATACAGATGTGTGTTCAGATTATAATGACTGACACTGTCTACACTGATACAGATGTGTGTTCAGATTATAATGACTGACTCTGTCTACACTGATACAGATGTGTGTTCAGATTATGACTGACGCTATCTACACTGATACAGATGTGTGTTCAGATTATAATGACTGACACTGTCTACACTGATACAGATGTGTGTTCAGATTATAATGACTGACTCTGTCTACACTGATACAGATGTGTGTTCAGATTATGACTGACGCTATCTACACTGATACAGATGTGTGTTCAGATTATATTGACTGACGCTATCTACACTGATACAGATGTGTGTTCAGATTATAATGACTGACTCTGTCTACACTGATACAGATGTGTGTTCAGATTATGACTGACGCTATCTACACTGATACAGATGTGTGTTCAGATTATAATGACTGACTCTGTCTACACTGATACAGATGTGTGTTCAGATTATAATGACTGACGCTGTCTACACTGATACAGATGTGTGTTCAGATTATAATGACTGACTCTGTCTACACTGATACAGATGTGTGTTCAGATTATAATGACTGACTCTGTCTACACTGATACAGATGTGTGTTCAGATTATGACTGACGCTATCTACACTGATACAGATGTGTGTTCAGATTATGACTGACGCTATCTACACTGATACAGATGTGTGTTCAGATTATGACTGACGCTGTCTACACTGATACAGATGTGTGTTCAGATTATGACTGACGCTATCTACACTGATACAGATGTGTGTTCAGATTATATTGACTGACGCTGTCTACACTGATACAGATGTGTGTTCAGATTATAATGACTGACTCTGTCTACACTGATACAGATGTGTGTTCAGATTATATTGACTGACGCTGTCTACACTGATACAGATGTGTGTTCAGATTATAATGACTGACTCTGTCTACACTGATACATATGTGTGTTCAATGACTGACACTGTCTACACTGATACAGATGTGTGTTCAGATTATAATGACTGACTCTGTCTACACTGATACAGATGTGTGTTCAATGACTGACACTGTCTACACTGATACAGATGTGTGTTCAGATTAATTGTAGGTGTTTACTGACATGTCTGAAAGGAGCCACGGATCATTTAAGACAGAGGCTCAAAATGAGGGTTGAACATAATAATTTTTCCACATATACTATATTAACATTATAAGTGAACCGTAAGAAACATATTTAAAAAAAATAAATTAAATCCATGTCATGAACCTTTTTATTCCAATGCTGTTCGAAACGAAAGTGAATGAGTATCATAATATAGTATCACTGCATTCATGTGGATTCTGTTTAAATTAAAAGAGATTATTTACTTAACAGCAAGCAATGCCTACCTATCCTCATGCACTCCACTGTGGCGTGAGCCCAGCTGTCAGACATGGAGGCCATGAAGGCGTAGCAGTGTCCTCTGAAAGGAATCCAGGTCTTGCGCTTCTTTGACTCAGGGCAGTTCCCCGGCATCTGAGGAGGGTCTGTGGGAGCAATGTCTGAAGGAAGGAACGAGGAATGTCAACTAATAAAAATTATAAGTACTGCACTAGAAGTGTTTGTTTTAATGTTAAAGTTTAAAGTTTTAGCTTTAAATTTTATAAAACGATTTTTTTTTTTAAATATGCAGAAAAGTGACTAAACTAACTGGAACTACTTGTGCATTAAATGGTTATAATTAGGTTTGGGAATCGAAAATTAATTAAAATTTTGGAATCGAATACTCGAGGTCTGGAATCTAATACTTGTTATAAAATTAAAATTTCGATTCCTCTTATCGATTCCTTTGTAAGCATTTCAATATGATTTCAAACCACTCAAGCGTGAGACGACTTGCGCGCTGTTTTCAGTTCTGCTGGCGTGTGTAACAGTATATTGGATCCATGCAGCTCTTAAAGTGACAGCAGCCTAATATTCCTGCTGTCGTCTCTATAATAACACTAATATTCCTGCCGTCTCTATAATAACACTAATATTCCGGCTGTCGTCTCTATAATAACACTAATATTCCTGCTGTCGTCTCTATAATAACACTAATATTCCTGCCGTCTCTATAATAACACTAATATTCCGGCTGTCGTCTCTATAATAACACTAATATTCCTGCTGTCGTCTCTATAATAACACTAATATCCCTGCCATCTCTATAATAACACTAATTAAACAACAAAAGACAAAGAGAAAATTCACTCATTCTTGACTGAATAACTTTTGTAACTATATTTGTAATGTATATTTTACTTATAAATTGCCGCGTTATTTTACATTTAACTCCAGTTTCTGTTCCTGAATACCGGAAAATCTTAAAACACTGTTTATTTCATTCGTATCTTTGTTCAGTTGTATCTATTTGTTGCGATTGTTAATTTTGTATTATTTTGTTCTTTTTTAATTACTCAGTGTTTACTTGTCTTTAATAATGCTTGAAATTTATATTAGTTAGGCTAGTTGTTTGTCTATGGTATTTTTAAACCACATGTAAACGTTCCTTCTTGTGTAAGTGTTCTTTAGCCTGTTGATTTTTGTTGATATTCAGCTACAATTAAATGTTTTGCAATAAGATAACCCTAACCCTAAATGTGAATGATTCTTTTTTTTTTTTTTTTTTACCTTATTGAAACTGAAATGAGGAATTGATAAGAATCTGAAATGATATGCAGGATCGAAATCGGAATTAGAATTGTTAAAATTCAAATGATACCCAACCCTAGTTATAATGCACACCTTCCAGCCAATCAGAATCGAGTATTAAGACAGACCATGGTATAAAGTAAATGATTTGCCATTTTCTATATTTGAGCTAACTATGTGAAGGAAATGGTCACACAAGCAATGCCACACCAGTTCTCAAGTTAAATTATGCAAGACAATCTAGATATTTATTGCATGCAGAGTTTTGAATGAAATACCTGGGGATCGTTTGCACAGGGAATAATACGTGTTGTTGCATGTAGCCGTTTTCCAGTCGCCATCCGTATCAATATATACACACGCTAAATTGTTTTTGGGCTCTCCTGCTGCCCATTTGCTGTATCTCAGAAGCCAGTTGTCCACCCAGCGGTAACGGCCACTTGTCTGAAGCAAACAAATTTAATTCGTTAGACTTTAAAAACAAGTCTTTGCACTCTGGCAGCGAACATGATTTTGACATTTAGTCAACATCTTTTATGTGTCCTGGAACAACATTTCCTGTTCTTAACCCTAATCCTGAACCCTAAGCATAACCTATTCCTCCAACCCTTTTCCCAATGTTTTTTATCCCCTCCATGTCTGTCACCTCTATTATTGACACTATTGGATGTGAAGTGAACTCGTCTGGACGATGACAAGGATCTTTGTCAAATATCTTACTATTTGGGTTGTGCAAAATGACCAAGGCGCCCTGTATAATTAATTAGGCTGTGTCAGGAAGACGAATTATCTACTTTAAAAGTCACCAACTACCAAAACAACGTCTACACTAGAAGCGAGAGGAGGGACGCAACTAAAGCGAAGAGAATCCTTGGATGTGGCGCCATTATCAAAATAGTAATAGTAATTAGTAATCCAAAAGTAATCCATTCAGAAATAAAAAATCGTTTTAAAGCTACACTGTGTAAATTTTTAAGTTGATTCTTAGCAAAAAACACTTTGTTCTATCAAAAGTACATGTGCTCATTCATGTGTAATTACTTCCACCAACTAATTAAGTATTCTCGTAAGCGTAAAATCTGCCATTTATAATACATACGAGCGAGTCGCTCGAATGGTGGAAGCCATGTTGCGCCTCCATCTTGAAAATACATTCGCCAAAGATGGACATACCTGTAAATTCAAGCTTCGCCTTTCGCGTTTTACACTCAGTGACACCGTGACGAATGCGAGCGGGAGATTACTCGCGACTGCCGGCAGATTTGAAAGATTGCTGAAGATAGAGGATCACGCCTATTCTCGAGGACATGTAGCAGAGTCGCCAAGGAAGCGAAAGAGAGAATTAAAACGTCAACGCGACAGGCAAATCAGCAAGACCAAAGTCAATACTGGAGTAACTTTTCCCAGATGGAAAGAGCTCATGAGGAGCAAAGATTTTAAAACGGACGCCGAGGTTGCCTGCTTTCTTCTCGACAGGTAATTCAGCCTATTTGTGTAAATTCGAAGTTTTATAGTTGCTTGTAGGAGTTAAAACGCCCTCGGAATTGAAAGGAACAGAAACTAATATCCACTGGGTAGTCTTATACAATTTCACCGCTAGATGGGGGAAAATATCACAGTGTAGCTTTAATGTAACTATAATCTGATTACCAATTATTCTCACTGTACTTGAACACAGTTTTATAGGGCCTGTCTCAAACACACAGCTGGAGGCTCTACTGTGGATCTGTTGCGAAATTTGTTGCAAGGTTCTAAGTCTAAAATGAAGGTCACCTAACATTAACTTCTTGTTTATTGAACTGTTGTATAAAATCAATATATCACATTTGCAATCGTGCTGATTTTCGGAAAAATACACTACATCCTGATTTAAATATTAAAAACAAATACTCATAACAGTAATTCCCAGAGTAATTCCAGAGTAATTCTGCCCCGTTAAATCCCGTGATGAGGCGGACGAGGCTCTTTTTCTGTTATAAGCCCCTTCTGTTATTCCAGGATCAACAAGGATGTTAATCTAGGAAATATTTATCATTTGGCAAAATCTTTGTAACCCATGTTACACACTCACGCACATGCTATGTTAGCATTTTATAATTAGCTTGACATAATTAGCTTTTTTTTTTCTTTTTTTTTTTTGTAATGCATTTTAAAGTTTACTGTGTACCAAGTTGCTGTTGAGGCCGATCCACAGAGGCTCCTTCAGTTTGCTGACTCTGAGGATGGTGTACGCCTGGCTGATGGAGTCCAGCACACTGGCCAGGTCAGCATCGTCTGCTTTACACTGTCTCCTCGCTTCATCCCAGCTCATTTTCTCCATCTGCACCTTGTATGAATCATTTCCCAGTGTGAAAAAATGTTGTGGCGTTACTGTGCTCACAGGACGAGGCAGCTGAGAGTCTATAACACCAAGGTTACACACAGGTCACATACATTAGGACGAAATGAGCACTGACATGGTTTAACAATTACTGATTTGTGTTATAATGTAAGTGATAACATGATACTAACTAAAATCATTGTATCAATGGATAATCCCCTCTAACCTGTTGTCCTCTTGCAGATGAAACCTCTTTCATCTCTACAGATTTCTACTTTCCACGCTCCTGTCATCTTTCCTGGGTTTCTAACCATGACGACACAGTCACAGTTCTGGATGGAACAGAGTTCAGATTAATTAACTCAGCATTTAAAAAAAGCAACCAAACAAACATACGTAAGTTGCTGTAATTATACGAGGTAACTGAGTTCGACAACAACTGACTGTAAAACTCTGTCTCTTGCTGTTGTTAATACTGCTTACAGGCAAGTTTAAAGGGGTCGTTTAAAATTATGTTTCTCAATAGTTTATAAAGTTTCCAAAGTGTTTTGCACCAAAAAGTCCAATATTTGCAAAATTACAATTTTCCATCCTCATTTGGATGGAAACTCTCTGTGAAGAACCATCAATCTCAAGGGGTGTGGCCTCTTGCAGAAACTGCTGTGATTGGCTAACTTCATCGCACCGTATCCACGCCCTCCTTTGCAGCAGGTCACGTGTTTTGATACTGGAGATGGCAAGTGCTGTGATAGAGCCGTATATGTTTGAGAAGATATCAAAATGACAGAGTGTATTAATTTTATTAGCAGCACTCAAACAATGATATGGGTTTTTGGGTGATTTCTGGGAGGCTTTTGATTGGTTTTGACTTGGTTTGGTTTTGGGTGTGTTTTTTATCATGATTTGAGCATTTTATTAGACAGTTGTTGTCAGATTTCATTTTGAAATTTAATCATAAAATTGGAACAGCTTTGGAGTTTCCTCATTCCTCATTCCTCATAGGAGCTGCACATGGCCGCCGAGTGAAATGACTTGCCTTAAGGTCTTCTTAGGATGTGCTGTCTTTCATGTAACACATGTCTTGTGGTCATAAAAACATATAAAGACAGTTAAATTTGTATTTTTCGTGTTCCTGATTTTTTATTTAAAAAAAAAAATGTTTGTTTTTTTTTGACAAAAATGTCAGGTAAACAACAAAAAGTATAATTTTCGGTCAGATCTGCTTGTGTCACGTGTCCTCTGTCTGGTCACAAGTAGAACAAGTCTTAGACATCGAAATGTTCATTCAAGTGATTTCTAAGAGGCATTTCTATGCAACAGAAAAAAGTGTGCTTCACAAGAAAAACAATATTTTTTCAGTCAGATTTGGATTTGAATAATTTCTGAATGTTTTGTATGTCTGGCATAAACATCTCATCTCAAAAGAGAAACTCTGATGATTCTGGTCATCTTCATAGTTACTGGATAGCCTTTGTCAGCAATATGGTGTGAATACCTGCCTCTGAATCAAAGTAGCCATACATCCTGGAAGGGCCGTCTGGGACTGATGAAGGTTGACCCTTAGCCCAGTTTGTGTAGCTGACACCATTACCATCAGTCCACAAAAACCTATTCTCCCAATTGACGTCATTCAAACCAATCCATACGTCATCATCTGAAGGCAGCATTAGAGTAGTAAGGAATGCTGCAAACAGAATCAAAAGGTCATATTTAATTCATTTTGTTGATCGGCTGGTTTCTTAGCGGGAACTGATCTGTTTTCTGTATAGACAGACAAATTGCATGTTGTGCCTGGTAAGAACATGGTATTAAATTCAAGTTCAAGTTTAAAGAGTCACAAATGTAAATTACTTATAGTCATTAACGTTTACATACACTTAAGAAAATGGCTTATTCTAAACTTCTTAAAGAAAGAAGTGTTCTGTATTATCCATTAAAGGAGAGTGTTAACCCAAGAGCAGTTTTTTACAGATGAGAAAAAATACAAAATAAACTAAACTGAAAAAAAATCTTTAACAATAGTAGCCAAGGGCAACAGGACTAAACAGAGGTAAAGAAACTAAACTCAAAGAGCTAGAAAAACACAAACAAGACGTGACCCCTGATGGCAGAGTTGGTGGACCAAGGTAGAGCCTGAGGAACTGAGGACCAGGGCAGGTTCGGAGGACCAAGGTGGAGCCAGAGGAACAGGGGACCAGGGCAGGCTCAGAGGACCAAGGTGGAGCTGGAGGAACTGAGGACCAGGGCTGGATCGGAGGACCAAGGTGGAGCTGGAGGAACTGAGGACCAGGGCTGGATCGGAGGACCAAGGTGGAGCCGAAGGAACTGAGGACCAGGGCAGGCTCAGAGGACCAAGGTGGAGCCAGAGGAACAGGGGACCAGGGCAGGCTCAGAGGACCAAGGTGGAGCCAGAGGAGCAGGGGACCAGGGCAGGCTCAGAGGACCAAGGTGGAGCTGGAGGAATATGGGACCAGGGCAGGCTCAGAGGACCAAGGTGGAGCCAGAGGAGTAGGGGACCAGGGCAGGCTCAGAGGACCAAGGTGGAGCTGGAGGAACTGAGGACCAGGGCTGGATCGGAGGACCAAGGTGGAGCCGAAGGAACTGAGGACCAGGGCAGGCTCGGAGGACCAAGGTGGAGCCAGAGGAACAGGGGACCAGGGCAGGCTCAGAGGACCAAGGTGGAGCTGGAGGAATATGGGACCAGGGCACCTCGGAGGATCAAGGTGGAGCTGGAGGAACTGAGGACTAGGGCAGGCTCGGAAGGCCAAGGTGGAGCTGGAGGAATATGGGACCAGTGCACCTCGGAGGATCAAGGTGGAGCTGGAGGAACTGAGGACTAGGGCAGGCTCGGAAGGCCAAGGTGGAGCCGGAGGAATATGGGACCAGGGCAGGCTCAGAGGACCAAGGTGGAGCCAGAGGAACAGGGGACCAGGGCAGTCTCAGAGGACCAAGGTGGAGCCAGAGGAACAGGGGACCAGGGCAGGCTCAGAGGACCAAGGTGGAGCTGGAGGAACTGAGGACTAGGGCAGGCTCGGAGGACCTAGGTGGAGCTGGAGGAACAGGGGACCAGGGCAGGCTCAGAGGACCAAGGTGGAGCTGGAGGAACTGAGGACTAGGGCAGGCTCGGAGGACCAAGGTGGAGCCAGAGGAACAGGGGACCAGGGCAGGCTCAGAGGACCAAGGTGGAGCTGGAGGAATATGGGACCAGTGCACCTCGGAGGACCAAGGTGGAGCCGGAGGAACAGGGGACCAGGGCAGGCTCAGAGGACCAAGGTGGAGCTGGAGGAATATGGGACCAGTGCACCTCGGAGGACCAAGGTGGAGCCAGAGGAACAAGGGACCAGGGCAGGCTCAGAGGACCAAGGTGGAGCTGGAGGAATATGGGACCAGGGCACCTCGGAGGATCAAGGTGGAGCTGGAGGAACTGAGGACTAGGGCAGGCTCAGAGGACCAAGGTGGAGCTGGAGGAATATGGGACCAGGGCACCTCGGAGGATCAAGGTAGAGCTGGAGGAACTGAGGACTAGGGCAGGCTCGGAGGACCAAGGTGGAGCTGGAGGAACAAAGGATCGGGGCAGACTCGGGGCAGACGATATTTGGGGATATTTAATTTAATTAATCAATCAACAATACTATTGATCAGCATTACCAAACGTGGACGTTTTCCACTAGAAACAAACATTGATGTATTATTTTAATTTAATACTGTGAAGCTGCTTTGATACAATCTGTATTGTGAAAAGCGCTATATAAATAAACTTGACTTGACTTGACTTGACTTGACTTGACTTGACTTGACTTGACTCAGTACACAGCTGTGATAATGACTGCCGTCAATCACCTCGGTAGCCAGAATGGTCGACACAGTCTTAAAGCCTTCCTTGAAGGGCTATGCTCATAAATCATACAATGATTTGTCCAAAAAGAATGATTAATTCTCAGTGTAGAGTTTGATATACGTATGGTCTCATATAACATATACCCAAATATCAATCTGTGTAAACCCATGGGTACTTAACCACACAATAGAAAAGGGAAAGAAAGGAAAGAATTGTTCAGCTACTATTCCCCCTCCCCCCAGACAAAACTACAAATGGTTTAGTCCAATTAGGGGGTATGCTAATGATACAAAAACTGTTTAATCCAGATGGGCTGTTTGATGGTACAGCATCAAACTGGAAGGCCAACAGCCAAAACAAAAGGTTTGGGGGGATTCTTACAAGAAATAAAGGTCATTCTGACTGAAATTAAACTGGGTTGTGTAGTTTTTAAAAGGAATATTTGAATTGAAAAACATGTTGGAGCAAATGAACAAACAAAAATATCAGACTTATTTGAAATAGGGAAAACAATTACACAACACCATTCTGATTTATAAGATGGTAAATGTAGTATCAGGTAGTGATGTGTGCATGTGTGTCAAGTCCATGTAATGTAACCATGTAACCTTGTAACAGGCGTTTTCTCTTCTTAAGCAGATTTCTCTCAATAACCAGCTTTTTGGTGTGCATGTAAATGTAATGTAAATGCTCACCTTGCTCTTCATGACGCCGAATGGACACCAGATTGCCTCCATGTGAAACACAGTGGTCCCGAGATTTATGCCACGTCATCTTAGTATTAAAATACTTGTAACACTATTTGAAAATACAAGTGCTTTGAATTAGAATGTGCAGATTTCATGCAGGCCTGATCATGTAGGCCTGGTTTCACAGACAGGGCTTAATTAAGCCAGGATTAGTTCAGTAAGGACATTTAGGTAGCTTTTATAATGTGCCTTAGAAAAAAGAACATTACTGGTGTGCATCTTGAGACAGTACGTCAATGGCACTGACATATTTTAAGATATTTCAGTGCAAGTTACTTTCAGCTAAAACAGCTCAAACATGCATTTCAGTCTGGGACTAGCTTAAGCCTTGTCTGTGAAACCGGCCAATTATGATTGTATGATGAAATGACTCTCACTCTGCCCTGAAACATGGTCCATTCTGGAGTACAGCCTCCTGGTGGCACAGTGGAGGGCGACATGGTGGCGTTGACAAAGTTGGAACTTCTCTTACAGATAGAGGGCAACACCACACCACAGTTGATATCATTCCAGAATCCTTAAAAAAAAAACCATATTGCTAATACTTTGTGCAGAGAATAGAGGATAATGCAGCTATAAAAACTTTATGGCAAATAGATGACATAATATTGGTGCATAAGAACACTGAATTGATGCTTTAAGCTTTTATAAAACTATACCCATTATAAACCTAAAGTATACTGTCAACCATATTGCTTGTCGTCCATATACCTTAAGCCATACTTTGCCTTTATTGTTGCTCTTTATGACATTAAAGACTGGAAAAACTGAAACTGTTTTTTTCCACATTTAACATATACCCGTTAAACAACCCTTATCAAAGGCAATCAAGTATGCTGATTACTATCAAAATCAATCATTATTATATAATCAGTGATTATTATCAATCAAGTGTATTTAATCTAATGTTTGGGACATGAGGTGTCTCAACAACCCATTAACGTATGGAGAAAACTTGACTGGACAAGCATGACTGAAGGCAGTGGTTCCCAACACTGGTCCTGTACACTGCACGTGTTTGACGTCTGGAGGTCCTGGGCTGTGTTTAACTCTGTTTTTTTATGCCCTTCCCTCGCTAACTTCCCTCCGTTTCATTCATTTGGATGTACGTGTACGTGTATGTGTCATTGCATAAGCTGCATGAGTGCCCATCACTGGCAGAACCCTTGAAATGTGTTTAAATGGAGCACAATAAGCCCTTGATGACTGAAATCCGCAATGGAGCTGCTTCACTATTTACATAAAAGTTTTGCACACATTTCTATAGAACTGTATGTATGCTTGGGCTGTTGGAGAAAATATAAAAACAAGGGATGCACCGATACTACTTTTTTTCAGACCAAGTACAAGTACTTACATTTGAGTATTTGCCGATACCAAGTACCGATATGAGTACTTAATACCATTACAGTTCTTCTAACAATGTTTTATATTCATCAGATGTTTTTCCCTTTCTGACTGTAACAAAGTAAGTAACAAAGTAGCGGTGCGGTCGCGCTTTCCACTGGTTTTTAGACGTGATATGTGAACAGCCCCTTAAAGTGGTATCGGGTGCGGTTGTATCAGGGTAGTTTTACGAGTACATGAGCACAGTATCGAACCGACACCCGAGTACTGGTATCGGTATTGGTGCATCCCTAATAAAAACGATATTGAAGTGTTCATATTGAGTAGACTCGTTTCCTCGATGGTCTGTCTAAATACATCTCTTTCGTCTACTTGACGAAGTTGAGCGCACTTTGAAACGGCGGCAGGGAAGTGCTTAGGGAAGTTTTGAGTGTGTGTCTACACAGCCTTGGAGTCTCTACTAACGAGTTGAATCAGCCATGTTTGATTACAGAGACATCACATGACACCATTTCCAAAATAAAAAATGTTGTATGTGTTTTGGCCGTTCGTTTACATGACTATGTTTTTTTGGGGACCTGAAAACGCAAACTTTTGAACACGATACAAAGTGAGATCGCCATCTACTGGCCAGGCAGCAGAACGCAGCGGTTTTATTCGTTTAAGCGGATTCATGTGATCAGGGATCGTTTTGACCGCGCTGTCGTCTGTACGAGAAAAATGCAAAGGAAAAACTTCTCCGTTTTTAGTACATTGTGGTCATGTGTTCCTTCCAGAAGCCGGTTGGAGTAAAAGGATTGAACACCCTTGCTTTAGGCCACTCTGACACACTACTCTACATAGGAACAGCACTGATGAGGAGTCTTACCCATACTCTTGTACATGGTCACACAGTTCTCATCATTATTGGCAAAATTTGGTTCATTTTGATTCCATGATGTATATACAACAGGTGAACCGTCCACCCAGCTATAAATAGAAAAAGAAAAGAAAAATATAAAACCAGCGCAAATGTACTTAAATTAAACAATGCCTAAAGTATCTGTTGCATAATAACTAGTTTATGCATCCAACTCTTTCATACTCACTTAAATGTTTTGTCCAACTCCAGTCTCATCCCGATGTAGTATTGACCCTCTGACTTCTTCAATATCTGTAAAACAGTGTCAATAACCCTACTGAATGATCATGCAATAATGTTATAGCATTAATGGGAATCACAGCATTAATGGGAATCACAGCATTAATGGGAATCACGGTAATATACCTGCTTCCATAAAAACTTATTCTCTGTTTGACCAGTGATGACGACGAGATCGCCGTGATTCCTCTTGCAGAACGCGCGAGCTTCTTCCATAGGCAGGAGGTCTTCGTTAATGAAGTACTGACTCTCGTTGTACTGGATCCAGCCATCAGATGTCATGTTATATTCCACTGTGGAATAAAAACAACATAATTTAGCATTGTCTTCATCTGTGAGTGTGTGATTTGCACTAGTCATGATAACTCGGACATTATTTACTCAGCCTTACATCATTGCATTGACAATGTTTACAACCTGTTCCACAACTGAAGCTCTATTCCATAACATGACCGGAGATAGTGAGCAGGAGCTGTCAACTGATCGCATTAAGAATTGCAAAAAAAAAAAAAAAAAAATGTTTTCTGTTTTCTGAAATGTTATACTTAAATATGCAACTGAGAGTTAAAGGCGGACTTCTCTTTTTATCACTCCATAAATCTGAAAATACTGTCAACAGTAAGAGAGAGAGAAAAAAAAAACCATTTTCACCATTTATTTTTTATGTTGTTATATTATATATGATTAAACCCCTTTAGCATATGGATAGGAATATGTATAATGTAAGTGCTGCTGAGGTGAAGATAAAACTCATTTTGAGAAGACGGCCTTTACAGATTTGTATTGTAATTGAGATCTACACTTGCAAATGGATCAAGTGCAAATAAAAGCAGCAGTTAAAAGTGTGTTTTGGATGTTTAAAACAACACTTTATGAAACGCCAAATAACCCAAAATCTCAAAACTGGCCATGTAAAAACAGTGTCTTGCTTTAAGTTAGTAAGTGATGTTAAAAATTGCTCTGCATTTAATGAGCCGATGTGTTTTAGTCCCAGTCGATTATTCTAGATGTGAATAATCAATTCTATTCTACATATGCATTATCCACAAATTATGTTACATTAAATAAAACCTAACCGGTCTACGGTGTGGACGCGGCCTGTGGGGTTTGCTCCTTAAGACAGTGGAAATGTAAAAAAAAAAAAAAAAAAAAAAAAAAAAAAATTACATAACATCTTAATTTAATGAAGGGCTAAACATTACATTTGGGGTTAGGAAATACCTCAAAAGAGATAATGCTAATGAATTATGATTATGAAGTACTAACCTTGGCTTGCAGAAGTCGGTGCAGGTTTCGGAGTTGTGCCTATTGAACAAACAGTGAAAAAGAGTTATAGTTAAGTTTATGTGCATGTTATACGGGACTAGTTTCATCAGAATATATATCAAAACAGAATTTAGTTACACTATAGTTTCTGACCATTAAACCGTAGATCTTTTGGACACCGAGTTCATTATTCAGTTACAGTGTGAGTTTGCATAATCACTGAGATTGAGAAACACTTCATACCTGGACAATAGGCATCCTGTAGTTACCATTTTTGTGCGAATTAACCCTAACCCTAACCTCACGTGAAGAACACACCACATCAGAACATTACAACAAGTGGCAAGTTTGCATTTGTGGGTATTAGTTTGCATTTAGACTCTGAGATTTAATACGCAGATCTATTTGACAGATCCATGCATGTGTACCTATTGGTATCTGGCAAATCCAGTCTTTAATGGTTTCGCAAGCCACGTCGTTCCACTTGCGTCCGTAACTAAAGCCCATTTCTGCACAGTGCTCCAGGTTGTTGTAGTTGTTGGGTTCTCCGTACCCCCAGTTCTCAAAATCAGACTGAAAACAAATGCAAACACACATTCACACAGTAGATAGTTGCTATGATAAAGTGGACAGTTATATTTTTTAACCAGAAGCTGTAAGATAAATCATACACAGGAAATAATTCAAATCAACTCAAATCAATAGATATCTGCATGTTTATCTATTCGGTGAATAGTCATGTAATAATCAGGATATTTTCAGTGTTCTGACAATATATTCCTGTCAGTATGTGTGACTTTGCGTGGTTTTAAGCATTAATGCGACTAAATCTTGGGTTCTTTGGAGCTTAGAAAAAGGTCACAGATTACAGGCAATGCTTCCAGCCTTCTTTCCTCCACCGTTTCAGTCGCATATAATATATTAGACTTTGTACATTACATTGACTTCAATATAATGAGAGATACTCACAGGAGTTTCATCACTCCACACAAAACCCGAATCACTGTTCAGCATACTGAAGCCGATCCACGCCGTGTCTCCGTTCGAATACCTGCGGAACAAACACGTTTACCTTCATACACGGTGTTCTCTACATAATCATCATGTTTTACTGACCAACACATAATAATAGAGAGTTAGATCAGTATGAAACACTCACGGTAACTTGCTGAGTTCTCGTGGAGAGTGGAAGCTCACCAGGTCTCCACCAATGAGTCGACAGAAGCTGCGAGCGTCCAGCCAAGACTTCTTCTCGTCCGCCGGCCTCTGGAATACCTGAGAAGGAGAAACTGAAGTGTGAGTTTCCTATGGCATTCAATGGACAGACATTTGCAGCGATTAAAGTTATTATAGTCATAAAAAGACTGCAGATGATGCAACAAAATGTAGTTTAACAGGAACGCTAGTGTTCTTATTTCGTTCTAGACGATAAGCTGAGACGAAAAAAACACACTGTTTTCTCAAGAGCCACTGAACTGAAATAATTTCACACTTGATGATCTTTATACAACTGAACTGATTCCACCTGAATTATGAATTACTGTTTACTGTTGTCTTTTTACAGCAGAATTGATCATTACTTCACTGTTTATTACTGTAAAGCTGCTTTGAAACCATCTGTATTGTATAAAGCGCTATATAAATAAAGATAAATTGACTGAATATGTTATTTTCAAACAGAAAGTGCATTTGAACTGTTAGTATTTTGATGCGGTCATGATGTATTTAAAACATCTTATGATAACATGTAGATTACGTTATTTTTTAAAATCCCTCTGGTGATGTTCGGTCATTTCTGACCAAAATTTTTCACATGTATATATACATTATGGGCCCTATCTCGCTCCCAGCGCAATTGACTTTGTACAGCGACGCATGTGTCATTCCTATTTTGCTCCCGACGCACAGCAGACTTTTCCCTCCACAGACGCACGTCGGTAAATTAGGGAATGAACTTGCGCTCCCGGGGGCGGTTCAGTGAAAAGAGGAGGCGTGTTCCGGCGCAAACGTTCCCTGGTGCTATTTTGCAGTTCCAGAAAACAATTCCACCAAAAACCTCGCCTAAAGTCAGTGGCGCGTTGCGTATGTTATTCAGATGCTATTTTAAGGGCGCATGCTTGGCGTGTAGCGTGTAGCGTGTGCACAACGCACACACACTTTGCTTCTCTCATCTACACAGACGCAGCAGTTTTCATTTTTAGAAAACCATACATTATTACAAGAAAAAATATTCCACATGAGGGAAATCATTGTTGTGTCCATGAAGATGTGAAAAAATCTAGCTTACACATTTACCCAAATTATCATACGCCTGTTTAAGCGAAGCTAATCTGGGTGTGTTTCTCCATCCCCAATGTCACTTCTCTGTGTTTTCCGGCACTGACGAGAACGTCGGTCTCCTCGGCTGTGAACCGCTCCTGGCAAATCCGCCGTTATAATAGCGATCCGCCATGGAACAAGCGCGCCTGCTCTTAAAGGGAATGTGAGATGACGCTCTGATTGGTTTATTTCACGTTACGCCCAAACCACACCTATGAGTAATGAAGCGACTTCAGACCAACACATTTAGATTGCGCCAGTATAATATCAAACAGCGCCCGAGACCCGCCCACAAAGTTACTTGCGTTTCGCTTTTGATACTTTCGTTTCAAATCGTTAAAATAGGGCCCTATATCTATATGTGTCTGTTTTTTTTGTTGTTGTTGTTTTTTTTAGTTCATTGGAATGGAACGAAACTTGGTAAAGGTTTCGGCACTTGCTCTGTGAACACAAACTAAAATCATGGACATAATTCGAAAAGATTAAACATTTTTTTACACTTTTTTTAAATTTAGATGTGGTTCCCAAGACATTAATACAACATTGTGTAAAGTAGTGTTCTCATGGGTTAAGCACGCTCCAGATTAGCAAGCGACATCACAGTCAATGGCCATACTGGTTACATCTGAACATAACAGCATAACAGAGACTGTAGTTTTAATAATCCATTTACAAATTTCAGGTTAAAGTTGATTAATTGTGCATGTTTCCCATAATGATGACTCTGAGGTCAGTGTTTGCTGGTTTAAACCCCCACTAGAGATCCCCGATTAAGTTTTTTAAGCATTTGATCTGTGTTCACGTGTACCTGAATGCAACTGCCTGAATCTTTCTTCGTCCATCCCGACGCACAGGTGAGCGGTTGTGTTGTTGGCGGCTCTCTTGTTGTAGTAATACCCTCCGCCATTTTCTTACAGATGAACTTCTGTTTACTTTTAGAGTCCAGAACATCCCATAATCCCGCCGACGTTCCTGTCAGCATGGCCACGCAACCCTGGTGTCTTTCTAACAGACAGGAGAACAAAAGCTAAACTTCCCAACTCAGGCAGATTCAGACAGTGCAAGCATAACATTTACATTTCACTAGAGCTGTGATCATTGGTCCACACACCTGGCATGCCTACGTTAAAGTGTGTGAACTTGACTGTATCTCCGTTGCTCCACTGGAAGCGCTCCAGGCGTTCGGTGTTACACAAGCCGATCCAGAAATACTTCTCAGGCCTGAGACCGACCAGGCTAATGAGAAAAGCGTTCTCATACCTAATTGAAGACAAAACATTGAAGTAATGTGATGTGTGTGTAACGAAATATCATAACAAAACATTATCATGCCTCATGGACAGAGCAGATTGGTGGATCTGGGTTATATTTCACTAAAATATAAAATTTTGAACATGAACTTCGCTCGCATTCATTCATAACCCATGCATTTTTACTAAACATTCATTTACATATTTCATTCAGAGTCTTTTCCTTCCTCTACCCTTCATTTGAAGTTTATAATTTAGTATTTAAGGTTTATGTTATGTAACAGATTTTGTTTGATATTTTTTGCAATGGAAGTGTAATGTGAAACTTTTTTTGAGAGCGATTGGGGGTTAGGAGCCTTTCTCAAGTCATGAGAATCAAACCTGCAACCTTCGGGACACCAGTCTGACTCTCTAACCATTAGGCCACAAGTCTGCCTATTAAAGCACGGTTTGCATAAGCTGAGCCTTTAGTTCTGCCGTAGCCTTTATATTCACCATTACCTGTCGGCAACATCCACCAGTCGCGCTCCCGTCCGCTCACACTCCAGTTTGGCCTCGGGAAAAGTCTTGCTCTCCATGGCAGTGAGATAGCAGTGAGATCCATAGCGGACCCATCCCTGTGGGAGCCAGACACACATGAGGACCTCTTCCTCACACGTCTCGTACAATTACAGTAGAGAAACACTCTTTTATCAGCTACAAGTCTCTGGATTTAAATTAAAATATAAGAACTTTGACAATATAGGTGACACTTTGTTTGGATGGTCCACTTTAGTAATTCTACTAACAAAATTTTCAACTACATGTCGACTTATCCTACTAACCCTAACCCTAACAGTCTACTAATACTGTAATGAGAGTTAGTTGACGTACAGTAGTCGACATTTGAAGTGGATCTAAAAGATGTCCTGAGACAAGAACGGGTATTGTTCAAAATGCATGTGTAACTTTGATGAAAGGTTTTGATCCACTTCAAATGTTGACTACTGTAGTTCAAAGTTACTTACTACCATCAATGTGTAAACTAGTACTTTTGTCACTAGACTAATTAAAGATGTTACAAAACTATATTTATATATATATATTGACAAAGAAATACTTCGCATGAGTAGCAACTCGACACCAATCAACACTAATCATCAACAATCTTGGCCAATGTTGTCCATGAAAATGTATAAACTCAACACCAGTTTGAGTGATGATGTGTTAACTCTACAGAAACAAACTGTGAACAATCTATTTTATAATCTTTGTCAGTGTTAGTTAATAAAAATAATTGTTCATTGTTTGTTCATGTTAGTTCAGAGTGTGTTAACTAATGTTAACTAATACAACTTTAGATTTAAAGAATGTATTGGTTAATGATTAAATGAACATGATCTAAGATTAATAAATACTGTAGAAGTATTTAGTTCATGTTTATTTAACAAATGAGATCTTCTTGTAAAGTGTTGAGCAATGAAAGGCAGCAAGACTCAAGCACATTCGCAAATAATGATAGATGGATGCACAGATGGATTCATTTATAATTTAAATATATCTGTTTGATTTTCTCTTTTGTTCATGACAGTATAACCCAGTCTGGACGCACCGCTTGGCATCCGGGACTGGCGAGCTCCACGGCTCCATCCGGTTTGCTGGAGGACTTCTTCTTGCAGATGTATCCGCGCTCCGCGTCGCACACGTGATCTGCCCATCTGCCCTCCTGTTACAGAGACTCAATCAACTCACTAATATCCAAATGTCATAGTTTCACATGGAAACGTCGGTCTGATCTGTTTCAAAAGAATCTGGGAAAAAACACCCACCTTTCCTTTGATGAGAACACAATCCTCCATGCGATTTATGAGGTGTGAAGGTTCTCCGACTATCCACTTGGTGAAGGTGACGTGTGTTCTGTCCGACCACTCGAACAGGTTCTGGACCCTCTGATCGTTCAGTCCAATCCACAGTTCATCCGTCGGCACTACAGAGCAAACACTCACAGTGGTAAGTGAAATAATGTGAGACGGGTCCGCGGCCGGCCAGTGAGAGAATGATGTCCACTTCTTCTTCCCTCTAGAAAAGCTTAGGCTTTGTTAAAGTCTCCCTGTAGTCGATCATTTTATCCCTTAAAGGTCCCATTCCATGGATTATTTTTATTATTTTATAATGTTTCCAGGGGTGCCCTTATAATGTTAGTATGTTTTTTAGATCAAAAATTGTTATAATTTAGAAATAAAAGGCATATTTCCTAGCCTGATTTCATTCCCTGGTTTGAACACTCTGTTTGAAGGGGCGTGTCTGCTGTGAGACTTCAGTGTAAACGCCCTCTGCTGTGATTGGCTGCTGTGAGACTTCAGTGTAAACGCCCTCTGCTGTGATTGGCTGCTGTGAGACTTCAGTGTAAACGCCCTCTGCTGTGATTGGCTGCTGTGAGACTTCAGTGTAAACGCCCACTGCTGTGATTGGCTGCTGTGAGACTTCAGTGTAAACGCCCTCTGCTGTGATTGGCTGCTGTGAGACTTCAGTGTAAACGCCCTCTGCTGTGATTGGCTGACATGCTTGCATATGAAATATCTGGCATTACATGTGGAACTATCTGGAAAACTTTTACTATTACAGCTATTATACGTTTTTTACTATTACAGCTATCTGGATTAACGAATCATGAGAAGTTTTTTAAGTATTTAGATCTATTTCAATCACATAAAAGGTTGCAGTGATGATGAGCACTGAGCAGATGACAGCCTGTTGATCGCGTGAAAGATCTTATCATTGCAACGCAGTTTCTGCACTCACTAATGATTTCACCAATGCAAACATGAGGTATATAAATACAGTAAGAGCTTCGTTGTGCAGTGTAACAGCGTCATTGATTTCATAACGAGTTTTGGCAAGTGTCCAGATAAACTCGCGCTGTGTGATTGACAGCTTGGGCGATTGGAAAGGGATTGTTCTTTGATCGCTTTCTGTATATTAATCACAGTTTAAGTAAGATTATTTTCATCCTACTAAGAGAAACGAACGATGTGAAGAGTGATCGCTACTTCCATATTAAATCACTACTTACCGCTTGCTGGAATATAGTTGAAATTGCCCCCTTCGTCAGTATGAAACGCTGAGAGAAGTCTGCTTGATATTATTCCAGGTTAGAAAAACAGTCCGTGGTGAAATGGACAGAGCAAACTAACAACTTCGAATTAAACTTTTGCGGTATCCGATTATAGATAAACATCAACCACGTCTGTTGACATTTCGCCATCAATACGCCTGTGTTCCTGTGGGCGGAGGTTACGGTTCTAGTGACATCACTAAAGCAGGATGTAGAGGGGTGTAGTCCAATCCAGCCGTTTTTTGTAGTCAACTTCTGTTAAATAAAATATCTCGCTTGGCATTGAACTTTGAGCTTTATAATTTTACAGATATTATTTATACTCTAACAACAACATTACACACTAACTAAAGTTTGAAACATGGGATCACATAGAACGGGACCTTTAAAACTCATCTTTGATCACCAAAAAGGCATATTTAAAAGTTTTTTTCCTTGAAGAAAAATTTCTTCATGCCTTAAAATGCAGTGCTATGCATAAGTTTAGACACCCATGCTAAAGTTGACTAAAAAGAGGAATAAAAAATCATCTTTTGGAAACTGAACTTAATGCCTTAATTTAAAAAATTAGGAAAAATCCAACCTTTAAGGACACCAGTTTTCTTTGTGAATGAATAATGTATGGTAAATAAATAAATGTTCTTCCTTAAAATACAGGGTGCATAAGTTTGGACACCCCTATGTTAAATTCCCATAGAGGCAGGCAGATTTTTATTTTTAAGTATTTTTAAAATAAATTTTTTTAGGATACTATGCATCCTGATAAAGTTCCCTTGGCCTTTGGAATTAAAATAGCCCCACATCATCACATAGCCTTCACCATACCTAGAGATTGGCATGGGGTACTTTCCATAAGATCATCTCTCAATGCAAATCAAACCAGCTTTTAGGCTAACTGAAATAAAACCATGCCAATATCTAGGTATGGTGAAGGCTATGTGATGATGTGGGGCTATTTTAATTCCAGAGGCCAAGGGAACTTTATCAGGATGCATAGTATCCTAAAAAAAATTATTTTAAAAATACTTAAAAATAAAAATCTGCCTGCCTCTATGGGAATTTAACATAGGGGTGTACTCACTTATGCACCATGTATTTTAAGGAAGAACATTTATTTATTTACGATACATTATTCATTCACAAAGAAAATTGGTGTCCTTAAAGGTTGGATTTTTCCTAATTTTTTAAATTAAGGCATTAAGTTCAGTTTCCAAAAGATGATTTTTTATTCCTCTTTTTAGTCAACTTTAGTATGGGTGTCTAAACTTATGCATAGCACTGTATCTTGACTGTAACTCGACACCCTTGCCTCATTTAGTATGCGCGGTTCTATGAATATGCAAATGAGCCCCGCCTCCACTCACTCACTCAGCTCAGAGATCCACTGGTTGACGATCACACGTTGATCTGATAGGTTACAAGGTAGTTTGTGACGTCAGAAACACCAGCGATTTCAAATTTCAGATTTTTGAGCCGGTAATGTGGTAAAGTGAGAATCGTACCCCTAGACCTTTATGTGTTTGTTTGGTCTGTGTGTTTCTACATAGACAGCTCACACTTACAGTAGCCAGTCTGTGATATAATGAAGCTGTGCTCCTCGATGTTGTGAACGCTGGCTAAGTCTGCGCCCTCCCTGTGACACGCGGCTAGCGCATCGCTCCAGCTCGTCTTCTTGCTGCGCTGCAGATGATAGCAGTGGCCGGCGTACGGCACCCACGCCACAGAGGGACAGAAGTTAGGCTGATCTTTACCTGCAACACAACAATATAAATGTGCTTTTAGTATAAATGATAAAACATGTTAGGAAGCTTCTGAAACTTTCAGACAAAGGCTTTGTCAAGCCAATGTAAAAAAAATTCTCGACGAACTTTACGTTGTATTGTGTTTTATTTTATTGGTGTGTGTGTGTGTGTGTGTGTGTGTGTGTGTGTGTGTTTCTGCTGCTGTAATGCCATAATTTCCCTTTGGGGATTAATAAATAATGGTATGGTATCGTATTGTAATCGTATCGTATTGTATCGTAAACGTATCATATCGTAATCATATCATATTGTATCATATTGTATTGTATCGCAAACGTATCTTATCATATGAAATCGAATCGTATGCTATGGTCCGGTACCGTATCGTATTGTATCAAATCATTTAGTTTCGTATCGAATCGTATGGTATAGTATAGTATAGTATAGTATCTTATTGTATCGTATCGTATGGTATTGAATGGTATAGTATAGTATAGAATAGAATAGTATAGTATAGTATCGTATCGTATCGTATCGTACTGTATCGTACCGTATCGGATGGTATAGTATCGTATCATATCGAATGGTATTGTATGGTATAGTATGGTATAGTATAGTATAGTATAGTATAGTATAGTACCGTATCTTACCGTACCGTATCGTATCGTATCGTATCGTACCGTATCGTATGGTATCGTATGGAAATAGTATAGTATAGTATAGTATCGTATCGTATCGTATCGAATTGTATGGTATCGTATGGTATAGTATTGTATAGTATCGTATTGTGCCGTACCGTATCGTACCCAATCGTATCCTATCGTATCGTATCGTACAGTACCGTATTGTACCGTATCGTTCCGTATCGTTCCGTATCGTACCGTATCGTACCTTATTGTATCGTACCGTATCGTATTGTATCGTATCGTGTCGTACAGTACCGTATTGTATCGTATTCTATTCTATCGTATCGTACAGTACCGTATCGTATTGTACCGTAACGTATCGTATTGTATCGTATCCTATCGTATCGTATCCTATCCTATCGTGCCGTACCGTATCGTATCGTATCGTATGGCACCGTATTGTATCGTATCGTACAGTATCGTATTGTATTGTATCGTATCGTATCGTACCGTACCGTATCGTATCGTATTATATCCTATCGTATCGTATCGTATTATATCCTATCGTATCGTATCGTATCGTATCGTACCGTATCGTATCGTATCGTATCGTATTATATCCTATCGTATCGTATCGTATCGTATCGTATCGTGCCGTACCGTATCGTATCGTATGGCACCGTATTGTACCGTATCGTATCGTATCGTACCTGGTGGAGGTGTGTGGTCTGTAGAATTGCCTTTGCTGCAGATGTAACCAAGTTTCTTACTGCAGGCCATACTCTCCCACTTTGATGCTTTACCAGCATTTAATGCTGCACAGTTCAGGCCTGGTTCCAGAGACGGGTGCCCTAAAGATTATAAAACATGCATCTGATCAATTCCACAACTCAAACTGGACTTGCTTTGTATGGGTGCATGAGTAAAGTTCTGTGCGCAGGGGATTTTATTCACCAGGAGCCCAGTTCAGATATCTGAATGGCTGTCCATTACTCCACTGCCAGCCACTGTCAAAGTCAAGACTGTTCAGTCCAATCCAGAGTGTGGAGCCAATGACATTCGTCAGACCTAAAGGGTAAAGCATACAGTATATTGAAATGTTAATTTATGTATCATATTATTTCATAATCATCAAGCGTAGCGTCAGTTCTGGCAGGTCACGTTAGTCAAGCTCATATCAGTGATTCTCAGCTGATCCACGTCTACCTATAGGAACATGATGCCTATATATAAGCTATTGCTAATTACCCTCCTCCCTCCCCAGCTCCACCTGTCTCCAGTCAGGATTTGGCATTCTGATTCCCCCTGAATCAGACTAAAATTCTCTATATGTTGTATATTAAAATTAATTAATGATATCTGCAATACATTCATGTTGGTTCTGTTCTGTTTACCCTAAGGAGGGTTATTGCTGCTCTTATCCATGCTAGTTCTTGTCCAGAACAGAACCATACCGCCAATTCAAACTGTATGCTAACTGTCAATCGTATTTGACGGTGATGGTCCTGACAGAAATGTGAGGATGGCCATGAGATCTGTGTGTGTGTGTGTGTGTGTGTGTGTACCTGATATGTAACTCTGCTCGTGCAGTTCTGCTATGCTCAGGAGATCGGCCTCTTGCTGCTGGCAGCTCGCTCTCGCCTGATACCACGTCAGAACCGACTGTGTGTTCCTCTGATACAACACACCCGTCACCGGGTCACTGTCCCACCCGGAGCTGGCTATATGAAGAAGGAGAAGAAGACAGAGCTAAAACTTACAGTAGACAATAACAATATCCTTGTGGGGACAAATGATGGGTAGGTGTGTTTAGGGGTCGGGTAAGTGTGTGTGTGTGTGTGTGTGTGTAGTGATGATGCCTGTGTAGGGCTAACCCCAGTGTGCTGTGCTCCTGCAGGTGCAGTGATGTGTGTGCGTGTGTGTGTGTGTGTGTGTGTGTGTGTGTGTGTGTGTGTGTGTAGTGATGATGCCTGTGTAGGGCTAACCCCAGTGTGCTGTGCTCCTGCAGGTGCAGTGATGTGTGTGCGTGTGTGTGTGTGTGTGTGTGTGTGTGTGTGTGTGTGTGTGTGTGTAGTGATGATGCCTGTGTAGGGCTAACCCCAGTGTGCTGTGCTCCTGCAGGTGCAGTGATGTGTGTGTGTGTGTGTGTGTGTGTGTGTGTGTGTGTGTGTGTGCGCGTGTGTGTGTGTGTGTGTGTGTGTGTGTGTGTGTGTGTGTGTGTGTGTGTGTGTGTGTGTGTGTGTGTATGTGTGTGTAGTGATGATGCCTGTGTAGGGCTAACCCCAGTGTGCTGTGCTCCTGCAGGTGCAGTGATGTGTGTGCGTGTGTGTGTGTGTGTGTGTGTGTGTGTGTGTGTGTGTGTCTGTTATAGGATGTGCTTGTCAGCAGATCAGTTTCCAGTTATCCTGCTTGCATTTTCAAGGGAAAACAGGAAAATGAAGGAATGTCACTGTCTAGATCAGCAACAGCAGCATTTATCTCATCTTCTCTTCCTTCCTCTCTCTCCCTTTCTCAAGTCCATAGTGGGAGGTAATAAATTCACTACTGCAGGAATAGCTATTTTATTCTCAAATACATGTAAATAAGGCTGGGCGATACAGCTAAACATTGATACATATCTCAATATTTTTGCATTTGCTCTAAGAGTTTTTAAAAAGGGGATTCTGCACCCCATGATAAATAGATGATCTGAATAGAAACACCACTGTTCCAAAGTACACAATTTACTTTAAGTTAACTAATTTAGACTTAGTGACAACTTGCTACAGTCTTTATAAGTGTAACTTTTAGTATAATCACAATATTTACGATATTCCCTAATTTTATATTGTAAGCAAAGATATTGCTTTAACATTGCAAATATTCAATGTATTGCCCAGTCCTAGTTATGATTATTAATGGGATGATGATACATTCTTATAAGGATTTTTAAAAGAATTCATGCATGCATTATAATGTCTTATATTAAACACCATTAAAATGTATTATAAAAGCATAATTCATACAAATGCCATGCAATCCAGTTGAAAAAGAGAAGTAGTGATGTTTCTGTGCTGTTGGCTTACATTTGGTCGGACACAAACCCCACTTCTTCTCGACGTCGTAGTCCGGCTCAGTGGAGCACCACAGCTGACCGTCCGATCGGCCCTCCACCGTACACTCCGCGTACCACTTCGATTCATATTTAAACGGGAACTGGCATGGTTTCCCAAACGAATTACCATTTATAGTATATGTCTCTGCAGAACATAAAGAAATGAAGAAAATGGCGTACGTGTTTGATCAAAACAACTAAAATTACTAGAAAGAAATGTTTCACCTATCACTTCATACAGGGTCATTCATTATATAAATATTGGTAACACTTTACAATAAGGTTCATTAGTTAACATGAACTAAGAATGAACAATACTTCTTCAGCATTTATTAATCTTAGTTAATATAAATTTCAACATTTACTTATACGTTATTAAAATCAAAGGTTGCATTTGTTAACTTTAATGCACTGTGAACTAACATGAACAAACAATGAACAGCTGGATTTTTATTAACTAACATTAACAAAGATTTATAAATACTGTAACAAATGTATCACTCATTGTAGTTCATGTTAGTTAATACATTAACTAATGTTAACCAACTTATTGTAAAGTGTTACCGAAATATTAGATGTGAATTGAACACAATTTCTTTTTTTATAAGGTCTTAATGGACTTTTGCTAATACCTTTATATCCACGAGAACACAGATCTTCCTTGGTCCCATAAACCTGCCAGTGACTCCAAACGCCTGTTCCCTGATACAACATCATACTTTTCTCATTTCGATTCCCATAGTTCAGGTGCAGCGGCTGGCTCTTCAATCCAAACAAGGTCTCGTTCTTACATTCCCAAGTTTGTAGCGGACTGAGGTCTTTGCAGGGCAGAAGGAGAATCTTGACCCAGTCTTTGATGTCCTGGGCCCCCAAGCAGAGTTTGAAAGAGAGGCTGATAACTCGAGAAGAGGAAATCCATCGGAAACGCTGAGCGTCGGAAGACACGTCACAGTCGGCCACCTGTATGGCAGTAGAGCTCACTGCATTCACGCATTTGTTGTGGTCCGCATTGTAGATAAGGAAGGAGCTGGTATCTGAATGTAGGGAAAATTAGATCAGGAAAAGACTGTGTTGAATACAACCTTCAGACCAGGAAAACTTATTTGGTGCTACTTCATTCATTAAGTAATTTATCCAAACCAATCCTGCTCCTCAAGATCCACATTACTAGGCAAACTAGGGATGGTAACCATTCCACTTGTGTTAAAGCGTTGACCATAACAATGTAATGTTGTTAAATTAGCCAACACCATGTCTAAATCAGACGCAATACACAATAAAAGGTATATCTTCCATGATCCAGTGTTTGTCCTAATAAGTCGTGACAAGCAACGAGCAACGGGATTCTATTTTAGGGACCGTTTACACCATTTCCAGCTAAAAACTAGTGCTGGGCAACAATTAATCGTATCCAAAATAAAAGTTTGTGTTTATAAAATATATGTGTGTGTACTGTGTAGAATTGTTTTGTATATGTAAATACACACACATATGCATATAAATATTTAAGAAATATTTGCATGTATATACGTATATATATTTATACATCATTTATATTATATAGAAATATTACAATTTTATATATAAATAATATTTTTTTCTTAAATATGTACATGAATGTGTTTGTATTTATATATACAAAATATGTATACACAGTACACACACATACATTATGTAAACACAAACTTTTATTTTGGATGTGATTAATAGTTGCCCAGCATTACAAACTCTTTATGCGTTTTGGCCGTTCACTTACACCACAATGGCACTGTGGAGGCCTGAAAACACAAAGTGTTTTCATCTCTATATGAACTACCAAATGCAAAATAGTGAAAACAGTGATGTCATGCACATGCGGACTGATGTTCAGTTTATAGACCCGAAGTGTTTCTTTACAAAGTGACATCGCCACCTACTGGCCTGGCAGCAGAATACAGCGTTTTTGGCCGTTTACACGGATCCGTGTGAACAGGGATCGTTTTGACAAGGTTTTCCGTTTTTAGTACATCATTGTCATGTAAACGTGCCCTTAGAAACAGTTTCTATTTCTGACATGTGTTCTTGTCCACAATGACAAACTATAGCCCTGTTTCCATTACAGATTAGCGCAAAACTTTTGCGTTATTTTCTAAAAGTAGCTAGATAAAAACCTATTGCAAAATGACGGTGTTTCCATTAACCGATGTTATGCGACTAAAACGTAATTTCTTCCTCTCGCGATGGGAAATGAATGGATGCTTATGACAATGATTATCTCAGGTACTGATGTGCTTTTTTAAATGTAAAAATGTCTGTGAGTTCGAATATCATTTTGTGTGGTCTTTATAGTAGAGGTCGACTGATACATCATTTTTTTGCTGAAATAACCGATTTCAAATCCACACTGATAGTTTTTGCATCCCTTGCAAAAAACATCTGGGAAGGTCCACTGTCATTGTGGCCACTAGAGGCGAAATAAAACTATCACTGACTTGTGTTTGTTTTGGCACTGAGTGCAATACATCAGATGCAGATTTAAAACATCGACAAAGAAGAGTTATGTATACAGTACACTACAGAACACGTCAAGTCCCGGTCCTACAGGGGTGCTAGATGGTGCTAATATACATGGGTATAAATGTTTGCTTGAAGAAGACTAGGAAAAGAGCTGAAACTGTCTAATAGCTGTGAGGGGCCCAACAGAACAACTTCAGTCTTTGTTTCACACAGCGGAAGGAATTTTTCATCTTTCCAATTTTAATGTCCTTTAAACATGCTACCAAGGAGGACACATAATTCATACCAGATTACAGAATATAAAGCTGGGAATCATCTGTATAAATAAGATAAGAGACCTCAGAAATGGAACGAAGCGGGAGCATGTATAGGGAGAATAAGGTCGGGCCCAGAATAGAGCCCTGAGGCACCTCACAGGTGTTGGCAACTGAGGTGGATGGAAATTCTCCAATTTCCACCAAAAAATACATCAATTGGTAAAATAAGACGAAAACCAGTATAGTGCAGGATCACAGATCACCTCAAGACTTAATCTATTTAGGATTTAGGGCTTCAAAAGCCGCACTTAAATCCAGCAATACAAGGAAGGCACAGATGTCAGAGTCTACAGAAAGGTCGTTTACTATTCTTAAAAGGGCAAACTCGTTCAAAACAGCTTTCTTCCACTCTCTGTTCGCATTGGATTTTGAAAAATGTATACTCAAAATCAAAGTGCACTGTGGGTATTAAAGAGAGGACGAATTTAAAAATTAAGTTAACTCAGAAGTTGGACACAATTGTATAATCCTGTACCAGAGGCTGCAGTTTCAGGACCACATTTCTAGGACGCTAGTTTTTTTGTGACAACTCCACCTAATTGTTCTTCATCAGAGGAGACCTTATTCAAACATGAATCAAACAGGTGCAAAGATTAGACCAGCGGAAATTATTCAGTCATTATATCTTTCTTTCCATGAAAACTGAATTTAACACAAGAATACAGAGGATCATATGATTAGGGTTCAAGGACTGTGTTAGACTTAGACATCAGGCCTCAGCAGCTCGAGACAGTCCTGAATCTGCAGACAGACCGTATATACTCACAAAATGGCCGACACCTGATATGAAATATCAAGACCCAAACTCGAATCATATGAACTCTAAATTTCTCCCAATTTCATCCAACACCATTTCATTTTGACTTTCTGTCCACATGCATGTCAACAGCTGTCGAATTTTATATATCCTGGGAAATATTTGCATAAACATCTGCGACAAAGTGCACATACATAATGAGATTTCTCTTAAGTTTCTTGAGCCATGAAAGGCTCAAGAAACTTAAGTAATACAACGTTGAATACGTCTGTTGTATTACTCAATTACTGTAATGTTGCTTGGGCTAGTACCCACCCAACTAAACTGGAATCTATTTTTCGACTTCAGAAGCGAGCTTTAAGAATAATGTTTTGTGTAAATCGTAGACACTCCTCCCAATCACTGTTTGCTCAGGCAAGTATTCTTAGTGTTTTGTGAATCAGCTTCAAATTGCTTTATTCGTTTATAGCTCTATAAAAAAAAGTTATTTCCCCAGCACTTTTGTAATATTTTTATTTTTAATAATGAATTTCACCAGTATCCAACTCGTAGTAGTTGTCTTATTAGACCTCCCTACTCTCGTACGACTCAAACACAGTTTAGTATATTATACAGAGGGTCAAAGGTATGGAATAGTCTTCCCACATCATTTATTGAGGTTTCTAAAGAACAGTTTAAACAGAGAGTAAAATTGTTGTTACTAAGTAGTTTGAATTTTCCATATGGGTTTGTGCTCTAAATCCAATTTTTAAATTGTCTTATAATATGTTTTTAATTTGTGAAATATAATTGTTTCTATGGAGATTGCCACTAATTAAGCCCCTTGAGGGTTTGTCGGCAATTGTCCATCACATTCTTTTTGTGAAATGTCACTGTAAAAAAAGATTTTTTGGTGAAGTAAATACTACTGAAAAAAAAAAACAATGTAATTTACATGAAAAAGTTAGTTCAGGCAAGAATAAAAAAAAACGAAGTAAATTCCATATCAGTACTTAATTCAAGCGAGTAGAAATGAAAGCGTAAATATCAACTCAATAAAATTAAGTAAAAATTACTCAACTTTTCTGATACTGGGGTTCCCATCATGCACTGGACCTTGAATAATTAATGAGGTTAATTTTTCACTGGTTTCCAGCTGTATTTACACTGTTTTATTATTGCTTTTGTTGTCAGGATTAGTAACTTGCCATTTTGTGACATTTCGAGTAAATTTTCTGCTCAAAATGACACATTCAAACACAAAAACGATCCATCAAATGTTACCGTCATTGTGTATTGTCTACCAAGTATTGAGGTCTTTGCATTCACATGTTGCTTAAGTAAAGCACATACTATAAATGACTGGTATAATTCAATATTATTGTTTGAGTGAAATGTAATGCAAAGGAAATTTCAACTAAATCAATATTAATCAACCTTTTACTAGCCAAGTTAAAATGACTTATTTTCTGTGTTACTTTCACTTAACTAGGTTAGGTAAAGTTTACTTAATTCCATATTCCAAGTAAATTTAACTTAAAGATTTCTAATTAAAGCTGCTGATAAATATGTTTAGGTTTTTACTTGGCAAATCTTTGTAAATTTACTAGCATTTTCTGAGTGGAAAAAGTTGCCTAGCTTTTTTCAAGTAAATCCTACTCCAAATTTTTTTCAGTGGTATAACACTGTTTTTTTATGTTTTTGTTGTGAAAATAAAAAAAAATAAAAAAAAATAAAATCAAGGGCAGCAGCTTTTAAACAATGCTTTAATGTATGCTCACAGTGCATACTTGAATACGTCTGAAACGTATTATATCGTTTTACCATCAATAGAGAGTAAGGTAGTTCTACATTAGAGGAAATAATGACTAGCATAACTGGTTGTGAAGTTGACAATAATTAGTATTACAATGCAATTTCATTCTAGGGAAATATTATTTATAAGTGCAAGTCACTGTGACTTTCCCATTAATAAACATTAAATCAGTGACGTACCTGTTTGAATTGAAGGTTGTAAAGCAACAAATAAAGAGAGCAACACAAACAGTGGAATGGCACATTTCTTCATGTTTGTCCTTTAACCAGTAATCCAAGCATGGACTGTTTGAAGTGTGTGAGACTTATATACACCTTTCTCCTAGTTAAATTATTGTATCCTGTCATGCGGGTGGGGGGGGGGGGGGTCTGGGTGTCTGGGGGGATGAAGGGGATGAGCAACTCTCTGATGCAGTGGCAACATGCATCTTTATCCTGCATTTTTCAGCTGTAACTGCGACAATGCTGTACCTGTGCAATGTCAAAGACCTTGACTTTATTGATGTTAATATGTGTCAAGAAGCATGAGTAGACAAAGAGTTCCTGAGAGTGCTAGAGTAAGGAGGTCAGAACAGGTCGAAAAGTGCAGTGTTCAGTTACTTAATGGACCGAGAGAAGTGTCATTCTCTGGAAGTCTTGTGGAAGTGGACAAGACTCCCCCCCCCCCCCCCCCCCCCCCATGACAAACCTGACATTTGCACAAGTAATCATGTCAAGCATAGTTACATAAAGTGTTTGGCTGATTTGTGAGCCATGCCTGCCATTCCAGTCAGGTTAAAGAATTGTGCAATTGACGTTGAAGTACAAAGGTTGCCTATTTAAGAGAAAAACATTGAAATCTGCTTGTTATTTGTCTCTGAAATGTGAAAAAATGCTGATTTGGTCGGATGGAAAACACAATGGCAATTCTGGAGAACATGAAGCTCAGCAAGAAAATGAGAGTTACGAGCTTCAGAGGTCTGAAATTTGGGCACTGGGAAATCCTGTTTCCTGCCGAGGGTAAGAAAGAACTGAGTCCAATGAAGACAAGTCCCTGAAAGGGCACAAAACATCAGAAAGAAGGAAATGAAAGACAAGGTGAAAAAATACAACTAACATGACATGTGAGAGTGGCACATTTTAGGGTTTTTCTTGGCCACTTTTGTAAGATAAAAAAAAAAATCCCTATTCACACTCTCATTAGCTAATTTAATATGCCCACTTATAATGTTTAACAGCGTATACACTAAATTCAGTAAATTGTAATAAATGGATGACTGCTTTGTCTTACTAAGGCAAATTTCACAGTTTATCCTTAATGCACACACAAAAAAATGTAAACATTAAATTATGTTTAAAATTATGTGGAATTTTTTGTTTACTAGAAACATTTAGTCACAATTCTGTTAATTTATTTGCATGGACTTTTAGTTTGTATTCATCCATTGCTTGTTTCCTGTGATTCCTTTGTTCTAGTTTCCTGCCACTCATCAGTTTTCATGGACACAGCTGTTATTCATTAATTTCTCATCACCATGTTTGTCTAGTTCCTATTGTCCTTTTCGAGTTGGATTACATTAATTTACTTGTTTATTGAACAATGCATTTACTTTGATCTACAACGCCTATCTTCTTCTTCATCATCGGAGTATGTAGAGCAATAGGGTATTAAGAGCCGTTTAAGGTATGCAGGACAATTGGAATAAACACATTTAAAAATAAACAGAATATAGTGGTAATCCCTTCGTGGTTTAGGTTGCAACCAGTGTAGTGAATCATACATAAAACAATGATGAGTTTTAAATGGACAGTTCAATATAAATCTGCAAAGAGAATTGAATACAACATTAAGGGGTTTGAGATTGGACTCAAAAGTATTAGTGTAAACTATGTCTGCATAATCAATAATTGGTATTACCAGTTGAGAACTAAATTTTTTTCTGACTTGAGTTGAAAAACAATTAATTGATCTGTACAGAGTGTTAAGACATCCATATACTTTCCTAATGATATTATCGATGTGTATCTTAAAGGTAAGGTTGGAATCGAGCCAGAGGCCCAAATATTTAAATTCCTCCACAATCTGCATAAGGGACCCATCTAAAAACTATTTCAAACCAGGAAGCACAACGGCGATTGTGTATCGTGGAAAACACCATACAGCAGGACTTCCATTAATGTTGCCCCTTTGAGAGGCACCGGAATGATGGAAGGAAGGACTGTTTTTATTTTCCAAGGAGGCAGATGTCTGAAGGACTGCATGGAGGAGTTTATCAACATCAGACACCTGCGAGGACCTCTGCCTCATGGAGGGATTTAGGTGCGGGCCGGATGACGAGATCCGCTTCATCATGCCCCAAGGAGACCCCAGTTGGACTCTTGGAAGTATATAAACTTTTCAAGATTCACCCCACACAAGTCACACAGCCAAGCCCAGCCAGCTACCACCAGTCTCTGTGTTGTTCTCCTGTCTCCATTTCAGCCCTCATCCACTCCTGCCACTCAGTCATAGCTACCTCCCGTCAGCCCCTCAGTCACCCCAGGCTCCTGCACTCCCGGTGCATTCAAGTCATCTCGTGAAGATCGTATTTACGAGTTGAATGCACATGAACACCAACGCAATGTCGTAAATACAAGTGGGAAGCTTGGGATTTTCTTTAAGCCCCGATCTTTACGAGTTGGGGGCGTATCAGTGAGAAACATGGAGGAATAACACAATACTTAAAGGTATTTAGCAGTGATATCATCCAGGCTTTTCTATTTACAGCAAAGTAAGCTAATTGCTTGCACAAAATATGATGGCAGTATAATATAACAGCATAATATGTAACGATCAAGTTTGCGGTGGCTTCATAAATTAATTAAAAACATAAAAAAAACAAAGATGCCAAAAACAAAGAGCAAAAACACCTGATGCACATTTCTTTTATTTCCCTTAATTTTCTAGAACTAGAGTTTATGAAAGTTTATTTTTGTGTAATTAATTTGTGTAATTAAGAGAAAGTACACCGCCATCTTACTCCGATGAAAGCTCTTGAACGCACCTGCTGTCGTAAACACGACTTCCCACCTCGTAAGTACGAACTTCCCAGGAGGACTTGAATGCACTATCCTTCCTCCCTCGGCTCCAACATGGACCATCGGGCATTGGGGCACGCTGGGCTGTTTGAGCCCGAATGGCTGGGCTTCTAACCGTATACATACTGGGAACTATATTCCTTGAAGGCGAAGCACTGCTACTTGGGCGGAGTGATTTGCTCGCAGCGCCTGAGAAGCCCCGTGGTGAGGCTATATGGGGAGCAGAGAGTTCACTCAGAGTTGGAGTAAATCACTCCGCCCAAGTAGCAGTGCTTCGCCTTCTGAGAATATAGTTCCCAGTATGTATACGGTTAGAAGATGGCTGTGTCTCATGTGACCTTGTTATTTGTACACGCTGTGACTATACAAATCACAACATGTAAATAGGAAAATGTTGGCGTTATTTAGTCACTTATTGGGAGCAGTATGCTAGCTGGAGCCGTTTACCTCCAGTCTTTGTGCTAAGCTAGGCTAGCGGTGGGTGCGTCAGACAGAGTTACGGCACGCACAGAGATGAGAAGGGTGTGTGTGGACTTATCTAACTCTGGGGGATACGGTGAATAAGCTAAAGTCTCAAAAAGTCGGCGTGTTCCTTTAAAGGACGCTGAGGTAGCTTTTGTGGATGAGTCATGTTCTCACTGCGGGAACATGACCATCGCGGTGTTGAGTCATCATTCCCATCCCCCAGTCTAGTGTTTCTTCTGGACCAACTTCCCAGCAGAATGCTGGAGTGCCGCGTGAGCTGGGTGATCTGAGCGGACCGCCTCAGTACCTTTCTTCACTGAGGTGCATGAGGAGCTTACTAGGTCGTGGACGGCACCTTTCTCTGCCAGAAACCGCCTAAGTAGTTCCTCGCCGCTCACTACCCTTGACGGAGTCACGGTGAAGGGTTACGAGGCTAGGGTTAGGCTATCCCTCCAGTGGAGCAGTCTGTCGCGTGCAACTGTGTCCGGCGACCTCATGGAAGAGGGAAGTCCTCATGGAAGGGGGATCCTCGTCTACCCTTTAAGGCCTGTAAATTCTCGTCCGTCCTTACGGGCAAGGCTTACAAAGCCTGTGGGCAAGCCGCTTCCTCTCTGCATGCCATGGCGCTGCTTCAGGTCCACTAGGCCCAGGCACTCATGAACATGCACGAGGGTAGCCCAGACCATGAGCTCATGGGTGAGCTCCGCACTGCAACCAACCTCGCTCTACGCGGCACGAAGTGACTTCCCTGGCCTAAGCCCTGGCCTATCTCCGCCTCAATAATGCGGGGGGGGGGGTCAGGATGCTTCTGTCTAGGCATTGGAAGGTGGCATCACTAGTGGTGTTTTAATAGAGGATCCCAATCAGTCGACATGTTGACTGTCGAACGTGACCGAACTGATAGGAAACGTCTCGGTTACGTATGTAACCCTCGTTCCCTGAAGGAGGGAATGGAGACGTAGGCCCGTCGCCACTATTGCAGGACCGCCGCTGACTCCGGGCTCCGCTCGACTCCTCAGCGAAAAACAACTGGTGCGTGCATCCACTTCTGTATTTATTCCCGCACTGCGGGGCAGAGCGTGTGATGCAATTCTCGCACGCCAATGTGCATTGGCTCGTTTTAACAATACTCGAAGATGACAGGCTCCCTAAGCGTGATCCCAATCAGTCGACACGTCAGCCTTCAGGGAACGAGGGTTACATATGTAACCGAGACGTTCCTCACATACACTCATTCAGTTGTCCGGTATTGTTTGTGCTTGCACACATTTTTGTTTGCTTTCTCTTACTCTTACTCTTACTTTATTTAATAAACAATGCTTTTACTTTGATCTGCAATGCCTATCTTCTTCATCGGACTAAACATGACACATTTTATCTCTGTTTTCTTAGTTTTCCTCCCATATCACTGTTGTTTCAAACACCACACAAACATTAGGAAAACAAACTTTATTAGAAGCAAAATTGTTCATTGTAGTGGAAATTATGCCACAACAGTGAGTGTCGTAAAATAGTGCAATTGTTTTAAATAGTTTTTACACAATAAATATTGTGATGGGTCATGTTTCTGAACTTTTTTTTAAAACATATAGTTCTTCAAACTTATGTGAAGAATTGTCATAGATGAAGATTAAAAGTCTGGATCTGGTACAAAAGTAAACAATATTTATACAGAAAATGCATTTGAAAAGTAGCAAAAATAAATAATAATTGCATTATAAAAAAGTTTCCAAGACAGATTCATTGTAATCTCCATATAACAAAAATAAATGTTAAAAAAAAAAAAAACCTGGGGCATGAAAGTACCTGAAGTCAAAGAAACCAGAAATGTATTCCATAACCACCAAAAATATAGCTTTCCAAGAAATGTTTCCATTGTCCCCCTTTCCCCCCCGTCACAAAGACAAAAGTATATTTTTAAATATGTCAATGCTGTCTGTGGATTACTGGGTTATGCAATGTATTGCAATATAAGAGCCACTGGTATTGCTATGTTAGTATTTTGATGTCCCTTCAGTTTCTCTTATGTCTTTAAAGGGATCATTTCTCTAATATTTAAAGAGATGGTTCGGAGTAAAATCAACCTAGGGTCCTTTGCACCATGACCCCGAGGCAAACATCCCCCAGAAGCCTTTTTCCCTTGGTTGAACATTATTAAAGTTAGAGCTTAATTCGAGATATCAGCCAGATGGTTTAGTGCAGACGCTATTGGCTCCAATTTGTATCTGGTAAATTACCGCACTAATAATGCCCAGAATGGTACCAAACTTCTACAGTAGTACAAATAGGTTCTGTACTCATAAAACGAGGCATTGTAAAGTTTGTAAGTACATCAGGAGTTTATTTAAATAACACTTGCCTGACGGCTAATGCTACCGCTAACCCGGACGTCGACGTCACTTCAGTGGTTTGGGAAAAGCCTGTAAAAGTCCTGCAGAAAGCGATGCATAAGGATGTAGTGTAACAACGAATTATTATTTTTTCCGAAGTGTTAACAACTTAGTGTTAACTAATAATTGTTATAAACTGGTACTACCAACAAAATATAAGTGCATTCCTGGAACTGGGCGTCGTTACACGACATCCTTATGCATCGCTTTCTGCCAGGACTTTTACGTGCTTTTCCCAAACCCCTGAAGTGACGTCGACGTCCGGGTTAGCAGTAGCATTAGCCGCCAGGCAAGTGTTATTTAAATAAACTCCTGATGTACTTACAAACTTTCCAATGCCTCCTTTTATGTACAGAACCTATTTGTACGACTGTAGAAGTTTGGTCGATTTTGGGCATTATTAGTAATTTACGGGATACATCACAGGATCCGTTAGCACCTGTACTAAACCATCCGGCTGATATCTCTAAATAAGCTCTAACTTTAATAATGTTCAACCAAGGGAAAAAGGCTTCTGGGGGGTGTTTGGCTCGATGTCATGGTGCAAAGGACCCTAGGTTGATTTTACTCAGAACCATTCCTTTAAGATATGTAAATGGAAACCTGTGTAGCTTTTAACATTCATATATAGTTAGTTTTTATTTCTGCACCACTATAATGAACTGCAAAAATAATGCCTCGCCCCAAACTCACATTTGCTGAGCCAATGTTATATCCAGCCCAGATGGGCCGTGTTAACAAACATTACTATTCTGATTGGTTATTTTCCATTAAAACATCCTCTCAGTGTTGAAGATCCTGAGTTTTGTCATGAAGTTGAAGTAAATGTAGGCCAGACATACCAGTATATTCTTGATCACATACAATATTGGTGTTACAAAACCAAAAAGGCCAATCAATGCCAACCTCAAGACTAGGAAGGGGAGGTCCTGAAAGACCATGCCCAGAGACGAGAGTACGGGACTGTGAGGTGTTAGGACCAATCGCATTGTAGAGAGGAAGCAGAAAAAGTAAATTGGAAATGCCCAGCCTGAAAAATACACAGCAGTGTGGCCTGCTACCCGAACCATCTCTACCGTGTCCAACCAGAACAAGAAACTGTCAGCAAAGACTTCGGCACGACTGTCACTAGCCAGTAGGAAGCCTAGAGGTCCGGAATACGGAGAAGGAATGTTTTGGAAGGGTACACCAGAATTTGGACAAGTTCCGTCAATGCCATGCTGCTGTCCGTTGTGTACCGGTGCTCTCGGCATGGCACCATTCCCAGACAATCCTGGAATGGTTGTGTTGCCAAGGTGGCCTGGAACTGCTCCATTGTTTGGCAGTCCTGGAGCTGTTGCACTGCCTGAGGGACCCTGGGCTGTCCCGTTGCCCGGTGTGCCTTGAGCAGCAGTACCAGTCCCGTTCGCTGCCCCGGCACTCTGATCTGCGGCAGCACTGCCAGCCGTCGCCGGAGGAACAGGACCCGTCATACGAGTGGCCACCGGAGTAACTCTTCCAATGTGTGTCTGCAAGGTGGGAATGTCAGCATCTCGAGCCAGTTCGTTAGCTGTATTCACATAGAAACACACACAAAAAAACAAATAAGGAGCCCAGTTGGTGAAATATAAAGAAACTTTCTAAAAATTCTTTCACATTATAAAATGGAAAGTACAGATATTCAAGGTTTAAATGAAAATTCTGTCATTAATTACTCAACCTCATGTCGTTCCAAACACGTAAAGCTTTCGTTCATCTTCGGAACACAAATGAAGATCTTTTTGATGAAATCAGAGATATTTCTGTCCCTCCATTGACAGTCTATGCAACTGACAATTTCACTCTTTAAAAAAGTTCATAAAGATATTGTAAAACTAATCTATATTAACTGAGCGGTTTAGTCCAAATTTTCTGAAGAGTCATGATTGCTTTATATCAGTGGTCTCAAACTCAATTCCTAGAGGACCACAGCTCTGCACAGCTTAGCTCCAACCAGCTCCAACTCACACCTGCAAGGAAGTTTCTAGTAATCCTGAAGACCTTGATTAGCTGGATCAGGTGTGTTTGATTAGGGTTGGAGCAAAACTGTGCAGAGCTGTGGCCCTCCAGGAACTGAGTTTGAGATCACTGCTTTATATGATGAAAAAATTTAAGTAATGTAATTTAGGCTTTTATTCACATAAAAATTCATCAACTCAGAGATGGGTTGTGGTAAACGGAAGCTCAAGCATGTTTGCTTGACGTGCGAAAACCAATGAGGTTCGTTCTCGTGTTAAGCAGCACTTTTGACCTTCGGCAAAGAACCAATGAGGTTCACAAGAGGTTTGTTCTCGCGCATCATGTTCGGTTGAGCTTCTGTTTGTGTTTGCTGATCAATGTTTATATGCGAGTAAAAGCCTAAAAAAAATCTATCCAGCATATCAAGCGATCGAGTCTCTTCAGAAAATTTGGGCCCTATTTTAACGGTCTGAAACGCAAGTATCAAGCGCGAAACGCAAGTAACTTTGTGGGCGGATCTCGGGCGCTGTTGCTATTATACCGGCGGGATAAATGACTCTTGCGCTCGACGCAAATCTAAAATGTGTTGGTCTGAAGTCGCTTCATTACTCATAGGTGTGGTTTGGGCGTAACGTGAAATAAACCAATCAGAGCGTCATCTCACATTCCCTTTAAGAGCAGGCGCGCTTGTTCCATGGCGGATTGCTATTATAATGGCGGATTTGCCAGGAGCGGTTCACAGCTGAGGAGACCGGCGTTCTCGTCAGGGCCGTAACACACAGAGAAGTGACATTGGGGATGGAGAAACACACCCAGATTAGCTTCGGTTAAACAGGCGTATAATAATCTGGGTAAATGTGTAAGCTAGATTTATGCCTATTTTTTCACATCTTCATGGACACAACAATGATTTCCCTCGTGTGGAATATTTTTCCTTGTAATAATGTATGGTTTTCTAAAAATGAGAAAAGTGTATGCGCATTGTGCACACGCTACATTGATTATGGCCAAGCATGCGCCCTTAAAATACCATATGAATAACATGCGCCACTGACTTTAGACGAGGTTTCTCCTGGTCAGTGGAATTGTTTTCTGAAACTGCAAAATAGCACCAGGGAACGTTTTCGCCGGAACACGCCTCCTCTTTTCGCTGAACCGCCCCCAGGAGCGCAAGTTCATTCCCTAATTTACCGACGTGCGTCTGTGGAGGGAAAAGTCCGCTGTGTGCGGGTGCAAAATACTTTTTGTGTGTGTATATGTAATTAAAAAAGTTCAAATATTCAGTTTTAATTGCACCTGAGTAAAGTACAAATCTTTCAATATAATATCTAAGTATAACCAAGAAAAAAAATTATACATCCCCACCAATTATATACCCTTGAGTACAGAGTTAAATTCAAAGAGATTGGTTTAATCATGAGAATAATTTTTTATTTATTTTTTATACTGCATGTAAATATTGTTAAACAGTTTTTGCACAGTGTTCTTCTAAACAAATTAATATTTCTCTACTTTTTAATATCAATATTTGTTGTGCTGTTGTGCATTTACACCTTTCCCGTCTCATTCTTATATTAGCTTTGTTTTGCCTTTAGAATCTTTTCCTGTGTGGATTAGAATTTCCTGAGCTCATATTAACATCAAAAAGATGCTGATTTCCTGTTACATTGTGATTTCAAATCAGCAGAAACCTGGAGGCTTTACTTCTCACACTTTATTCTAGATGCTCTTCTTCTCTTGTACTCTTACTTCAACAATCCCCCCTACTGGACACAATCAGTATTTTCAGAGCAATTAATTAAAGTCCCCCTGTGGTGAAAATCCAGCGTTTAATGTTGTTTATGTGTCTATGTGGTGTTTTTAATCTGCTTTAAGACAAACCATGTGTAAATTCATAAGTCGACAGCATTGCTGAGTATTTCCTCCTTAAAACTGCAGTGAACCAAAGACAGTCTCAAAAACACGCTTTGAAATCGCTGGTGTTTCTGACGTCACAAACTACCTTGTAACCAATCAGATCAACGTGTGATCGTCAACCAGTGGATCTCTGAGCTGAGTGAGTGAGTGGAGGTGGGGCTTATTTGCATATTCATAGAACCGTGAATACTAAATGAGGCAAGCGGGTCGAGTTACATTCGAGATATTTTAAGACATGGGTTATGTTTTCAAGGAAAAAACGTTTAATATGTAATTTTGGTGCTCAAAGTTGAGTTTTAAGTGATAAAATTATTGACTACTGGGGGACTTTATAGGGATAGTTGACCAAAAAAAAAATTGTATCAATTATTAACCATCAAAGCCATAAGAAAACCCCAATTTTACTTGCAAACGTTTCAACTTGCTTGCATTTTAATCTGCACTGACAGTCTTCATCTGGACCGAATGAGACGAGTACTGCTGTGTGAGTGAGAGGAGGCGGGGCTTTTAAACCGTTTCAAATATCTCAGTATAGACATGCACTGGAAAATTCCCACCCCTAACGATTACTGTGATTTTTACACAATTGAAGCTCTGCTCCATAAAATGGCAAGAGATAGTGAAGCACATTTAGTAAAAACTCAAGCAAGGCATCATAAAGACATCATTCCAAGTCTTCTGAGGCCATACGAGAGCGTTGTGTATCTGGACTGATTTTACGGTATAGAGATCACACTCACACTCACCTCGACCAGTCAGTCTGCAATATCGGATTCTTTCCACTATATCGATGCAGATCAGGGAGAGAAGGACCAAAGACACTGGCAGTTCAGCAAACGTGTCCATCCTCAGATCATTTCTAATCTGTACCTTAAAAGGGAGAGAGAAAGACAGTAAAACATAGAGATGTTTGTGTTTTTCTCTCTGCACACCAGGTTTGTTTGTTTTGTCAAACACATGCCTTGGATAATCTGAATAGAGAAGGTCAGAATTGCATGTAAAACTTTTTCAGTCACTTCTTTTGAGCACACAACTGGTGAATTTAAAGTATCCCTATTTATGCAAAAGGCATCTGTTTGATTCTCCAATAGTGAAATAAACATTTGAGAAAATCTGAAGACATCATGCATAGAATCTCAAGACCATGAAGGATAACAACATTTTCTGTGAATAGTCAAACATGATTTTACCTCAGAGCTGGCTATAAGGAAGGCGAAACACGGCAGTGTTGAGAGAACCACATAGGCCAACGCAACAGGTCTCCTGAAAGCAGAAACACTGGTATCATATTGAGATTTGATCAAAGAACAGTTATGAGTGACATAATGCATTGCATTACACCCCTATTGCTGCACATTGGCATTGTGTTAAAGTCCCCCTGTAGTCAATGATTTTATCCCTTAAAGATACTTTAAGCAATGTTGGGTCACTTCTTGTTGACGTTCAAATTATTGTCAAACAAAACGGAGGCTAGCTCGACCCTCCCTCCTCCTAATCTTTGATCACAAAAATGACAAAAAGTTTTTTTTCCTTGAAGAAAAATTTCTTCATGGCTTAAAATAGCTTGACTGTAACTCGACACCCTTGCCTCATTTAGTATTCGCAGTTCTATGAATATGCAAATGAGCCCCGCCTCCACTCACTCACTCAGCTCAGAGATCCACTGGTTGACGATCACACGTTGATCTGATTGGTTACAAGGTAGTTTGTGACGTCAGAAACACCAGCGATTTCAAAGCGTGTTTTTGAGACTGTCTTTGGTTCACTGCAGTTTTAAGGAGGAAATACTCAGCAATGCTGTCGACTTATGAATTTACACATGCTTTGTCTTAAAGCAGATTAAAAACACCACATAGACACATAAACAACATTAAAAGCTGGATTTTCAACACAGGGGGACTTTACTTTAATACATATAAGGTAATCATTCAGTACCAATGGCATTATCATATCATATTCATATGGTATTTACATGGTTCTCCACGGTACTTCAAAATAATATAATATTATTGTACCAAATCTGTAAAATGTGATTTTACCATGATAACATATCCATACTTTTTGATATTTTTCATGTTTCTCTATGAAGCTATTTGTATGTTGCATGAAACCCAGAAGAAAAGTCACTCATGTTTTCTCTCACCACTTCTTCCGAGCAACCAGCGCCCTCTTCTTCATGAACACCATATACTTCATGGGCAGCCAGATCAGCATGGCCACTGATGTCACGTAGGCCACAGACGAAGCCACGATCAGCCAGTACGCAGTGGAGTAGTTGGGCGATTGTCTCTTCACTCGAGCCACGATCAGGGCGAAACGCTGCATGATGATGAAGAGAGGAACGCAGAAGCTGGAGAACTGAAGCACCTCACACACAGCAAACTTAATCCTGCTCCCCGAGCCCATGCTGAGGAAGGGATGCGAGGGAAAAAAAGAAAAGAAAAAGAAAAAAAAGAGTTGTTGTCGGCCTCTGGTCCCCGAACTGGAGGGGGGGGGGGGGTATTGTGCCGAAGCACTGGCATATTCCACCACAGCACTGGGAGGATAATGCTGACTCTTCACTCACTATTGTGTGTCTACATGAACACACACTACATTAACACACACTCCAGGCCAGAGCGATCGTCTACCAGATGGAACTGGATAATATTCTAAATGTTCTGATCCAATCTGACCTCTGACCTGTAATGCTGCCTGAATCATAATCACACACTGTTCGTTCATTGGCCAGAGGAGAACTGAGCGACTAAGTTCAGGGTTTTTCCTCCATTCTGTCACTGATGGAGTTTTGGTTCCTGCCACTGTCGCCTCTGGCTTTTGGCTGCTTAGTTGGGGACATTTAATTTAATATTCAACAATATTAAATTAAAGAACTGATAAGAATGTAAAAATGTGTACCTTGAAATGCAATGTAAGTCGCTTTGGATAAAAGCGTCTGCTAAATATAAATGTGAATGTAAATGTAAATATTATTGATCTGCCTGCATTGACACCATTATATGAGAACTGAACTGTACTGGACAATGACAACAGCGTTTTCTCCAGAGCGGATATATGTATATATATATATATATATATATATATATATATATATATATATATATGTGTGTGGCAAGGGGGGCGTGGTTCAGCGAGGTCTGTGACGGGAGAGAGAGCGGGGAGAGGAGCGGCGGTAAGTGGGTCAAGTGCAAAATGACTTACACCTGTGTCTCGTTGCAGTAATTGGCGTGGGGAGACCGCATATAAGGAAGGCTCTCACAGTCATGGAGGAGAGAGAGGGCTGAGGACTCGTGGGAACCGGACTGAGCACTGAGCTGATCGTGGACAGAGATTACAGAGCTGTTTGATCCTGGAAAGAGTGTTGAGTTTTGAAAGCGCATGTGGCGCGATTGTTATGTACGAATTGAGTTAAATAAAATACCCACGAGTCTCAGCCAGCCGACCTCGGTCTCCTTCCTTCTCACACATACACAAAGGGATTTATATTACAATATATATATATATATATATATATATATTATTTAAGCTGGACTGTGACGCTATTTTCTTCTAGAAACAAACTTTGTTTCATTATTTTCCTGTTATCTCTGTAAAGCTGCTTTGAAACACTCTGTATTGTAAAAAGCGCTATATAAATAAAGGTGAGTTGACAAACTACAATAGCTGTGTTTCCATGCAAACGTGCGAAAGTTGCATAAACCTGGAATATCGCATAAAACATCTGCGAATAAAGCAGCATTTACATCTCATGATTTCAAGAGGACAAAAGGTGGACGAAACATGCCACAAGTCTGTGTATAAGTTAAAAATGTCAGGATGTCTTCAAGTGTACTATTGTGTGTATTTGTTCTGTACTTGGCTGCATGCTTACTGTATGTATGTGTGTGTGTGTGCGTGTGTGAGAGAGAGAGAGAGTGTGTGTGTGTAACAAGATCCTCCTATATTTGGTGGCGTCTTCAGTTTACATGGATTTCTTCGAAGGGGGACTAATTTTAGAATCTGCTGAAACACTTGTTCAGAAACAGAAGGTCTTTGGCCTCACCCTGCTACAAATATAAATATTATTATAACATTATATAGTCCTACCTTAAAAAACAAACTAGATGTGTATTTACGTGTGAAATTAAAAAAGCTATGAGATGAAAGAAACACTAACAGTTCCTCCTCTCTGGTTTAGATTTTGTCCTTCTGATCAATGGAGCTTCATAATTAGGGCTCAAACACTGAAACGAACCATGTTGTTTTCTTAAGGATTATTATTATTAGCACTCAAGATCTGAAACTGCAAAGGAAACCCTATTTGTTAAATGTTTCCAGTTTGTTTGGACTATGTTGTATTTCTAATTTCAGTTTCCTGTGTCAGTTTTGTAGTGGCAAGAAGAGATGAGGCTTGGATCAAATTGCAAACAGTATTTATTAATGAAAAAAAAGCAAACACAAATGGTCAGGTAAAGACAATGACTGACAACACTGACTAAAACATTAATACAAAGAAACAAAACATGGAAACAAAACACCTGCAGATACAATCAAGAGGAACCAATGAAACAATAGAACTACAAAGAGACTAAAAACAGAAGTCAAGTCAAGTCACCTTTATTTATATAGTGCTTTTTAAAATACAGATTGTTACAGGGCGCAGTGGGGTAACGCGAGGGATGCAGTGGTGTAAAGTGTGGGATGCAGTGGAGTAAAGCGTGGGATGCAGTGGAGTAAAGCGTGGGATGCAGTGGAGTAAAGCGTGGGATGCAGTGGAGTAAAGCGTGGGATGCAGTGGAGTAAAGTGTGGGATGCAGTGGTGTAAAGCGTGGGATGCAGTGGTGTAAAGCGTGGGATGCAGTGATGTAAAGCGCGAGATGCAGTGATGTAAAGCATGGGATGCCATGGTGTAAAGCGTGGGATGCAGTGGGGTAAAGAGTGAGACGCAGTGGACTAAAGCGCGGGATGCAGTGGAGTAAAGCGTGGGATGCAGTGGAGTAAAGCGTGGGATGCAGTGGAGTAAAGCGTGGGATGCAGTGGAGTAAAGCGCGAGATGCAGTGGCGTAAAGCGTGAGATGCAGTGGAGTAAAGTGTGGGATGCAGTGGTGTAAAGCGTGGGATGCAGTGGAGTAAAGTGTGGGATGCAGTGGTGTAAAGCGCGGGATGCAGTGGAGTAAAGCGTGGGATGCAGTGGTGTAAAGCACGAGATGCAGTGGAGTAAAGCGTGAGATGCAGTGGCGTAAAGCGTGGGATGCAGTGGTGTAAAGTGTGGGATGCAGTGGTGTAAAGCGCGGGATGCAGTGGAGTAAAGCGTGGGATGCAGTGGTGTAAAGCACGAGATGCAGTGGCGTAAAGCGTGAGATGCAGTGGAGTAAAGTGTGGGATGCAGTGGTGTAAAGCGCGGGATGCAGTGGTGTAAAGTGTGGGATACAGTGGTGTAAAGAGTGGGATGCAGTGGTGTAAAGCGCGGGATGCAGTGGAGTAAAGCGTGGGATGCAGTGGTGTAAAGCATGGGATGCAGTGGTGTAAAGCGTGGGATGCAGTGGTGTAAAGCGCGAGATGCAGTGATGTAAAGCATGGGATGCCATGGTGTAAAGCGTGGGATGCAGTGGTGTAAAGCGCGGGATGCAGTGGAGTAAAGCGTGGGATGCAGTGGTGTAAAGCATGGGATGCAGTGGTGTAAAGCGTGGGATGCAGTGGTGTAAAGCGCGAGATGCAGTGATGTAAAGCATGGGATGCCATGGTGTAAAGTGTGGGATGCAGTGGTGTAAAGCGTGGGATGCAGTGGTGTAAAACGCGAGATGCAGTGATGTAAAGCATGGGATGCCATGGTGTAAAGCGTGGGATGCAGTGGGGTAAAGAGTGAGACGCAGTGGACTAAAGCGCGGGATCCCACTGGCGTGGGATGCCATGGTATAATGTGTGGGATGCAGTGGTGTAAAGCGTGGGATGCAGTGGAGTAAAGCGTGGGATGCAGTGGTGTAAAGTGTGGGATTCAGTGGAGTAAAGCGTGGGATGCAGTGGTGTAAAGCGCGGGATGCAGTGGAGTAAAGTGTGGGATGCAGTGGTGTAAAGTGTGGGATGCAGTGGAGTAAAGCGCGGGATGCAGTGGTGTAAAGCGCGAGATGCAGTGGTGTAAAGTGTGGGATGCAGTGGTGTAAAGCGTGGGATGCAGTGGGGTAAAGCGTGACATGCAGTGGAGTAAAGTGTGGGATGCAGTGGAGTAAAGCGTGGGATGCAGTGGTGTAAAGTGTGGGATGCAGTGGAGTAAAGCGTGAGATGCAGTGGAGTAAAGCGTGGGATGCAGTGGAGTAAAGTGTGGGATGCAGTGGTGTAAAGCGTGGGATGCAGTGGTGTAAAGAGTGGGATGCAGTGGTGTAAAGCGTGGGATGCAGTGGAGTAAAGCGCGAGATGCAGTGGAGTAAAGTGTGGGATGCAGAGGAGTAAAGTGTGGGATGCAGTGGTGTAAAGCGTGGGATGCAGTGGAGTAAAGCGCGGGATGCCGTGGTGTAAAGTGCGGGATGCAGTGGTGTAAAGTGCGAGATGCAGTGATATAAAGCGTGGGATGCCATGGTGTAATGTGCGGGATGCAGTGGTGTAAAGCGTGGGATGCAGTGGAGTAAAGCATGGGATGCAGTGGTGTAAAGCGCGGGATGCAGTGGAGTAAAGCGTGGGATGCAGTGGTGTAAAGCACGAGATGCAGTGGCGTAAAGCGTGAGATGCAGTGGAGTAAAGTGTGGGATGCAGTGGTGTAAAGCGTGGGATGCAGTGGAGTAAAGTGTGGGATGCAGTGGTGTAAAGCGCGGGATGCAGTGGAGTAAAGCGTGGGATGCAGTGGTGTAAAGCACGAGATGCAGTGGAGTAAAGCGTGAGATGCAGTGGCGTAAAGCGTGGGATGCAGTGGTGTAAAGTGTGGGATGCAGTGGTGTAAAGCGCGGGATGCAGTGGAGTAAAGCGTGGGATGCAGTGGTGTAAAGCACGAGATGCAGTGGCGTAAAGCGTGAGATGCAGTGGAGTAAAGTGTGGGATGCAGTGGTGTAAAGCGCGGGATGCAGTGGTGTAAAGTGTGGGATACAGTGGTGTAAAGAGTGGAATGCAGTGGTGTAAAGCGTGGGATGCAGTGGTGTAAAGCGCGGGATGCAGTGGAGTAAAGCGTGGGATGCAGTGGTGTAAAGCATGGGATGCCATGGTGTAAAGCGCTGGATGCTGTGGAGTAAAGCGTGGGATGCAGTAGAGTAAAGCGTGGGGTGCAGTGGAGTAAAGCTTGGGATGCAGTGGTGTAAAGCGCGGGATGCAGTGGTGTAAAGCGTGGGATACAGTGGTGTAAAGCGTGGGATGCAGTGGTGTAAAGCGTGGGATGCAGTGGTGTAAAGCGTGGGATGCAGTGGTGTAAAGCAAGGGATGCAGTGGTGTAAAGCGTGGGATGCAGTGGAATAAAGCGTGGGATGCAGTGGTGTAAAGCGTGGGATGCAGTGGTGTAAAGCGCGGGATGCAATGGTGTAAAGCATGAGATGCAGTGGTGTAAAGCGCGGGATACAGTGGTGTAAAGCGTGGGATGCAGTGGGGTAAAGCAAGGGATGCAGTGGTGTAAAGCGTGGGATGCAGTGGAATAAAGCGTGGGATGCAGTGGAGTAAAGCGCGAGATGTAGTGGTGTAAAGCGTGGGATGCAGTGGAATAAAGCGTGGGATGCAGTGGAGTAAAGCGCGAGATGTAGTGGTGTAAAGCGTGGGATGCAGTGGAGTAAAGCGCGAGATGTAGTGGTGTAAAGCGTGGGATGCAGTGGTGTAAAGCGCGGGATACAGTGGTGTAAAGCATGGGATGCAGTGGGGTAAAGCGTGGGATGCAGTGGAGTAAAGCGCGAGATGCAGTGGTGTAAAGCGTGGGATGCAGTGGTGTAAAGCGTGGGATGCAGTGGTGTAAAGCAAGAGATGCAGTGGTGTAAAGCGTGAGATGCAGTGGTGTAAAGCGTGGGATGCAGTGGTGTAAAGTGTGGGATACAGTGGTGTAAAGAGTGGAATGCAGTGGTGTAAAGCGTGGGATGCAGTGGTGTAAAGCGTGGGATGCAGTGGTGTAAAGCGCGGGATGCAGTGGTGTAAAGCGTGGGATAAAGTGGTGTAAAGCATGGGATGCCATGGTGTAAAGCGCTGGATGCTGTGGAGTAAAGCGTGGGATGCAGTGGAGTAAAGTGTGGGGTGCAGTGGAGTAAAGCGTGGGATGCAGTGGTGTAAAGCGCGGGATGCAGTGGGGTAAAGCGCGGGATTCAGTGGTGTAAAGCGTGGGATGCAGTGGAATAAAGCGTGGAATGCAGTGGGGTAAAGCGCGGGATGCAGTGGAATGCAGCGTGGGATGCAGTGGTGTAACGCGTGGGACGCAGTGGGATAAAGCGTGGGATGCAGTGGTGTAAAGCGTGGGATGCAGTGGTGTAAAGCGTGGGATGCAGTGGTGTAAAGCGCGGGATGCAGTGGTGTAAAGCGCGGGATGCAGTGGTGTAAAGCGCGGGATGCAGTGGAGTAAAGCGTGGGATGCAGTGGTGTAAAGCGCGAGATGCAGTGATGTAAAGCGTGGGATGCCGTGGTGTAAAGCGTGGGATGCAGTGGTGTAAAGCGTGGGATGCAGTGGTGTTAAGCGTGGGATGCAGTGGTGTAAAGCGTGGGATGCCGTGGTGTAAAGCGCGAGATGCAGTAATGTAAAGCGTGGGATGCAGTGATGTAAAGCGAGGATGCCGTGGTGTAATGCGTGGGATGCCATGGTGTAAAGCGCAGGGATGCCGCGGTGTAAAGCGCGGGATGCAGTGGTGTAAAGTGCGAGATGCAGTGATGTAAAGCGTGGGATGCCATGGTATAATGTGTGGGATGCAGTGGTGTAAAGCGTGGGATGCAGTGGAGTAAAGCGTGGGATGCAGTGGTGTAAAGTGTGGGATTCAGTGGAGTAAAGCGTGGGATGCAGTGGTGTAAAGTGTGGGATGCAGTGGAGTAAAGCGCGGGATGCAGTGGTGTAAAGCGCGAGATGCAGTGGTGTAAAGTGTGGGATGCAGTGGTGTAAAGCGTGGGATGCAGTGGGGTAAAGCGTGACATGCAGTGGAGTAAAGTGTGGGATGCAGTGGAGTAAAGCGTGGGATGCAGTGGTGTAAAGTGTGGGATGCAGTGGAGTAAAGCGTGAGATGCAGTGGAGTAAAGCGTGGGATGCAGTGGAGTAAAGTGTGGGATGCAGTGGTGTAAAGCGTGGGATGCAGTGGTGTAAAGAGTGGGATGCAGTGGTGTAAAGCGTGGGATGCAGTGGAGTAAAGCGCGAGATGCAGTGGAGTAAAGTGTGGGATGCAGAGGAGTAAAGTGTGGGATGCAGTGGTGTAAAGCGTGGGATGCAGTGGAGTAAAGCGCGGGATGCCGTGGTGTAAAGTGCGGGATGCAGTGGTGTAAAGTGCGAGATGCAGTGATGTAAAGCGTGGGATGCCATGGTGTAATGTGCGGGATGCAGTGGTGTAAAGCGTGGGATGCAGTGGAGTAAAGCATGGGATGCAGTGGTGTAAAGTGTGGGATTCAGTGGAGTAAAGCGTGGGATGCAGTGGAGTAAAGCGTGGGATGCAGTGGAGTAAAGTGTGGGATGCAGTGGAATAAAGCGTGGGATTCAGTGGAGTAAAGTGTGGGATGCAGTGGTGTAAAGCGTGGGATGCAGTGGTGTAAAGCGCGAGATGCAGTGGTGTAAACTGTGGGATTCAGTGGAGTAAAGCGCGGGATGCAGTGGTGTAAAGCGCGAGATGCAGTGGTGTAAAGCGTGGGATGCAGTGGTGTAAAGCGTGGGATGCAGTGGGGTAAAGCGTGAGATGCAGTGGAGTAAAGTGTGGGATGCAGTGGAGTAAAGCGAGGGATGCAGTGGTGTAAAGTGTGGGATGCAGTGGAGTAAAGCGTGAGATGCAGTGGAGTAAAGCGTGGGATGCAGTGGAGTAAAGTGTGGGATGCAGTGGTGTAAAGCGTGGGATGCAGTGGTGTAAAGTGCGGGATGCAGTGGAGTAAAGCGTGGGATCCAGTGGAGTAAAGTGTGGGATGCAGTGGTGTAAAGCGTGGGATGCAGTGGTGTAAAGCGTGGGATGCAGTGGTGTAAAGCGTGGGATGCAGAGGAGTAAGGTGTGGGATGCAGTGGTGTAAAGCGTGGGATGCAGTGGTGTAAAGGGTGGGATGCAGTGGAGTAAAGCATGGGATGCAGTGGAGTTAAACGTGGGATGCAGTGGTGTAAAACACGAGATGCAGTGGTGTAAACTGTGGGATGCAGTGGAGTAAAGTGTGGGATGCAGTGGTGTAAAACACGAGATGCAGTGGTGTAAACTGTGGGATGCAGTGGAGTAAAGTGTGGGATGCAGTGGTGTAAAGCGTGGGAAGCAGTGGAGTAAAGCACGAGATGCAGTGGTGTAAAGCGTGGGATGCAGTGGAGTAAAGCGTGGGATGCAGTGGAGTTAAACGTGGGATGCAGTGGAGTAAAGTGTGGGATGCAGTTGTGTAAAGCTTGAGATGCAGTGGAGTAAAGCACGAGATGCAGTGGTGTAAAGCGTGGGATGCAGTGGTGTAAAGCATGGGATGCAGTGGTGTAAAGCGTGGGATGCAGTGGAGTAAAGCACGAGATGCAGTGGTGTAAAGCATGGGATGCAGTGGTGTAAAGCGTGAGATGCAGTGGTGTAAAGCGTGGGATGCAGTGGTGTAAAGCGTGGGATGCAGTGGTGTAAAGCGTGAGATGCAGTTGTGAAAAGCGTGGGATGCAGTGGTGTAAAGCGTGGGATGCAGTGGTGTAAAGCGTGGGATGCAGTGGTGTAAAGAATGGGATGCAGTGGAGTAAAGCACGAGATGCAGTGGTGTAAAGCGTGGGATGCAGTGGAGTAAAGCGTGGGATACAGTGGTGTAAAGCGTGGGATGCAGTGGTGTAAAGCGTGGGATGCAGTGGTGTAAAGCGTGGGATGCAGTGGAGTAAAGCGTGGGATGCAGTGGTGTAAAGCGTGGGATGCAGTGGTGTAAAGCGCGAGATGCAGTGGTGTAAAGCGTGGGATGCAGTGGTGTAAAGCGTGGGATGCAGTGGTGTAAAGCGTGGGATGCAGTGGTGTAAAGCGTGGGATGCAGTGGTGTAAACCGCGAGATGCAGTGGTGTAAAGCGTGGGGTGCAGTGGTGTAAAGCGTGGGATGCAGTGGTGTAAAGCGTCGGATGCAGTGGTGTAAACTGTGGGATGCAGTGGAGTAAAGTGTGGGATGCAGTGGTGTAAAGCGTCGGATGCAGTGGTGTAAAGCGTCGGATGCAGTGGTGTAAAGCGTGGGATGCAGTGGTGTAAAGCGTCGGATGCAGTGGTGTAAACTGTGGGATGCAGTGGAGTAAAGCGTGGAATGCAGTGGTGTAAAGCGTGGGATGCAGTGGAGTAAAGCACGAGATGCAGTGGAGTTAAACGTGGGATGCAGTGGAGTAAAGTGTGGGATGCAGTTGTGTAAAGCTTGAGATGCAGTGGAGTAAAGCACGAGATGCAGTGGTGTAAAGCGTGGGATGCAGTGGTGTAAAGCGTGGGATGCAGTGGAGTAAAGCACGAGATGCAGTGGTGTAAAGCATGGGATGCAGTGGTGTAAAGCGTGGGATGCAGTGGAGTAAAGCACGAGATGCAGTGGTGTAAAGCATGGGATGCAGTGGTGTAAAGCGTGAGATGCAGTGGTGTAAAGCGTGAGATGCAGTGGTGTAAAGCGTGGGATGCAGTGGTGTAAAGCGTGAGATGCAGTGCTGTAAAGCGTGAGATGCAGTGGTGTAAAGCGTGGGATGCAGTGGTGTAAAGCATGGGATGCAGTGGTGTAAAGCGTGAGATGCAGTGGTGTAAAGCGTGAGATGCAGTGGTGTAAAGCGTGAGATGCAGTGGTGTAAAGCGTGAGATGCAGTGCTGTAAAGCGTGAGATGCAGTGGTGTAAAGCGTGGGATGCAGTGGTGTAAAGCGTGGGATGCAGTGGTGTAAAGCGTGGGATGCAGTGGTGTAAAGCGTGGGATGCAGTGGTGTAAAGCGTGGGATGCAGTGGAGTAAAGCACGAGATGCAGTGGTGTAAAGCGTGGGATGCAGTGGAGTAAAGCGTGGGATGTGGGATGCAGTGGTGTAAAGCGTGGGATGCAGTGGTGTAAAGCGTGGGATGCAGTGGTGTAAAGCGTGGGATGCAGTGGTGTAAAGTGTGGGATGCAGTGGAGTAAAGCGTGGGATGCAGTGGTGTAAAGCGTGGGATGCAGTGGTGTAAAGCGTGGGATGCAGTGGTGTAAAGCGTGGGATGCAGTGGAGTAAAGCGTGGGATGCAGTGGAGTAAAGCGTGGGATGCAGTGGTATAAAGCGTGGGATGCAGTGGTGTAAAGCGCGAGATGCAGTGGTGTAAAGCGTGGGATGCAGTGGTGTAAAGCGTGGGATGCAGTGGTGTAAAGCGTGGGGTGCAGTGGTGTAAAGCGTGGGGTGCAGTGGTGTAAAGCGTGGGATGCAGTGGTGTAAAGCGTCAATGCAAAAAATCTTCATTTGTGTTCCGAAGATGAACAAAAGTCTCACGAGTTTGGAACGACATGAAGGCTAGTAATTAATGACAGATTCTTTGGATGAACTATCACTTTAAGGCTGACTTATGAATCTGTATGACTGCGGTCATAGTTATGGTTAGCTCTTTATTCATTCTTTATTATCACTAATCATTAGTGTTGAAGTATTAATTCAGGTGTCAATACATGATTGTTCATTATTATAAAGTGTTGCCGAAGATTCTCACATGGATTAGGAATTATTTAAAGTTTCAAAACACACACATAAGGATGTTTAAGGAGGTCCATTGTACACAAAGATACCCAAACAGTCCAGGAAAACCCACAATTTACATGTTTTCCAGCGAGTAAATTAAACAGTTCAAATCAGAAACGTCTGTAGTCAGTTCAATCCAAACCATCTGAATAGTTAGAAGGCAATAAAGGCAAGTGACAATCTATATTTAATGTTTAATTTGTTGTATAGTTGTAGCCTAATTATTTTTAATAGATTACACACTCATAAATCATTTGCAATTGGTTTGTAAAGTGTCATGCATGTTTTGAGTTTTGTTCTCGTTTAGAGCGTTACAAAAGAAGAATTATTTAGCTAAAAAGTTGGTTCTGTTTAATTAGGAGTTTTTCTCCAATCACTACAAATGTTGTCAAATAATCCGGGACATCAAATCCAAAATATTGTGAACAGAAAAAAAAAAAACTTCCTACATGTAGAACACCAATGTTCCTCTATATACAGTATGTACTGTAAAGGAATATTTTTTTTTAACTTGTACTTGTTGAACAATAACAGAAAGGCGGTCATAACTGAGATTAACTAACAAAGACTGAGATCACAATCCAATTTCCCATATTGTACACAACAATAAGTGAGTTAATACAAAGAAAGAAAGAAAGAAAGAAAGAAAGAAAGAAAGAAAGAAAGAAAGAAAGAAAGAAAGAAAAGTAAGGGAGTAGGATTTGTTTTTTTTGTTTTTTTTTTTAATATACTAATTTCAACGTCTTCCAATAAAGAGTACAAATACACGCTTTGGGACTTTTCATCCCTCTCAGTGTCTCCAAATATATTAGAAAATCATCACCAATCATGGAGGAATTTTGAAAGATTTACATTTGTGTATGTAAAATTTCAGTAAAAGCAACAGATTATTTAATTTTACAGGAGTAAGAGAGGTAATATTTCATCACTAGCTCCTCTCACTCACTGCGGTACGGTTACAGCTCTCGCGCTCTCGGGCGCCACCGCGCGGTCAGACTGGAAATAACACCACAAACATTCATTACAAATAGGCTGTATATTAGCTAGTTTAGTGCATCTGCTATTGATTAACTAACTAGACCTATATTAGATTCATTTATTACTACCAATTTATGAATTTAATTATTTTTTCTGCCTTTGGGGTTGAAGAAAGGATTCTATCACAATAATCTCCTCTCTGCGTGTGCACAGAAATAGTGTCCAGGTTGGATGCAAGTGTGTTGCAGGATCTTTAACATTTACAATGAAATATATATTATATATTGATATTACTTATGTGACAACACATTTAACTAATACACGTAATGCATTGATTGATAATCATGAATTTAATAGAAAATAGGGGTGAGCAAACATGACGCAGATCTATTTAAAAAACATTAAAGAAAATAATCTGCCAAAAAGTTTACTGTCATTATAAGTGAACCTCAAAGAACATATTGAAATAATAAAAAGGCATATCATAATGACTTTAAAGTCCCACTGAAGTACCTTGAAACACAAGGCTTGTTCGACTTGAACCGGCGCTGCACAGACCGATCGGTTTATGACATCAAAGTACCGCGAGAGCAATTCAAAAGCATAAGGAGCCGTCTACTTTCTATTCGCTCTCGCGGTACTTTGATGTCATTCACCGATCGGTCTGTGCAGCGCCGGTTCAAGTCGAACAAGCCTACACATTCAACGTGATGATGTAATTTCCACTGAAACAGGAAGACAGGGCGGAGCATATCGATCAGCTTCTCCCCCTTTTTTAAATGGCCAATAGCATTTGGTTTATATCACATCTCAGAGCTGTTGAGCTCATTAAAGCTGCAGTTTCCTCCTAACATCTGACCGTTTCTCTTCCATATTTCTTTAAAATATCATTCAGTGCAGAATGTAAATGGGTCTGATATGTTTTCTGGTCTGCAGCGACTGGATCATATGATCCGCTCTGTGTGTCGTGTCTCTGGAGCTGCGACTTCATTCGCCCCAATCTGACATTCACCATGAAGAATATAGTAAATGTGTGAAGAAGTGACCGATTTCATATATGTATAATGTAGGGGGCGGAGCTTCAGATTCTAGAGAGCATGTGATTGGGCATAGAATCTTTTATTATTATTATTATTATTATTATTTTATTTTATTTTATTTTATTTTATTGAGAACATAGAATAAACATAGAAGGAAACAGTCACAATGCAGAACAAATAAATGAGGGGAAAAATGGAAAAAAGGTACAAGACAGGGGTATTGAACTAATCAGAATAGATCACATATCAAAGGAAAAGATTAAAAGACTTACATATTTCAATTGTTTTGATTGGACAGAGAATCTGATGAGAAGCAGAAGTGCAGAGTGATGTCATCAAAATCATTGATCCATATTGGTGGAAGTGAGAGACTGTACATTTTGAACGCTTATATCTTCTAAATGCAAATTTTGTCATTTTGGAGCACATAGCATGTAGAGAACAGTAAGGCTAACATATTCATAAAGTCTTAAATCCATGGGGACTTTACGACTCAATGCATCGATTGATAATAATGAATTTAATACAATAAAGGGGTGAGCAAACATGACATATGGGTAAACTAATGCGGGACTCGTTGTAACACACTTGTTATAAATCCTTCCACACATGCTAGCATGACGAAACTCCTTAGTGTATTTACTAGTTGCCATATCAACACTATATAGAGAAAAAATTCAGCCAAAATTCAGAAAATCTTTGAAAGATACCACTGAACATTTATTTAACCATAGCAAAAGTAAAAAAGTGAGAGAAATCTGATATTATTTGAATCTTATATCTGTTATTTAACAGTTTATATGGTTATTTAATGCTTCGCTAACTAGCAGAAGACACTCGCCGGGTTTAAACCCCAGTTGTGCAGACGGGGCATGTTGTCACACTGCGTTACTGTCACAGAGTCATCCACGCCGTCACAGCCCCAATCATCACCCAATCACCCACTCGTTCACAATCACCTGACTCGCTGCACCTGCACTCCCTCATCCACACACCCAGCTAAGTCACCATCATCATTCTACAAGTCACCATCGTCTGGTTCCCATTGTTCCACACGTCCATGATCAGCTGTTCAACCTCCGCCAAGGTAATCCTTCTATAAATGCTTATGCTCTGTAGATCCGCACGTTGGCAGCATCTAACGGCTGGAATAAGACGGCCCTGTTGACAGCCTTTCTCCAGGGTCTGAACCTGGAAGTGCGCCACCGGATGGTCATTTCTGACGACACCGTCAGTTTGGAGAGTTTCAATCAGAAAGCTGTGCGTATCTCTCAATGTCTTTCAGCCCACTCATTGGATCATCCCGCTTCGCATCCTCCTCCCATCTCTCCATCTGTCATCCTTCCAGCACCAGATGCAGGTAGACACTGTCCAACATGTCCTGAGCGTCAAAGAAGACTAACACAGCACTTGTGTCTGTATTGTGGGGGAGAAGGTCATATCATCACCAACTGCCCAATACGACCACCACGCCCAGCAGTGAGTGCCATCCAGTTTCTGCCCAAAGTTGCACCTCTCACTCGCACGCCTGTCTAAATTCTAACCCCAAAACTTCTCGTTTCAGCGCAATTGCTCATCGACTCCGGGTCTGCAGGGAACTTCATCTCTCATCAACTTCTCCAAAGACTCAACCTCCAGAGGAAACGCTGCTCACAAGAATTAGCCATACACCATCCTCAGCAAGACGCTGGGCCGTGGTCGTGTCCGCCACTTCTCCCCCACAGTCACGCTACATGTCGGATGCCTGCATGAGGAGATCTCGTTCTTGGTCGCCCCTGGATGACCCAGCATGACCCAACCCACCATCAATTGGAACTCTGGAGAGATTCTACAATGGAGTGATTCCTGCTTTCAGAACTGTCTGTCCTCTGTGATCAAACAGTCTACACGCCGGACCTGTCGACATCTCTCGAAATCTTCATCCAGTCTCCAGTTGAACTCCATCACCGTTGAAAGCCCAGAGACTGAGAGTAAAACTGAAATCCCTCCAGTCAAGTCAAGTCAAGTTTATTTATATAGCGCTTTTCACAATACAGATTGTATCAAAGCTGCTTCACAGTATTAAATTAAAATAATACATCAATGTTTGTTTCTAGTGGAAAACGTCCACGTTTGGTAATGCTGATCAATAGTATTGTTGATTGATTGATTAATTAAATTAAGTATCACCAACTGAGCAAGCCAAAGGCAACAGTGGCAAGGAACCGAAAAACTCCATCAGGTGACCTAATGGAGAAAAAAAAAACCTTGGGAGAACCCAGGCTCAGTCGGGGGCCAGTTCTCCTCTGGCGTTTATGAACTAGAGACCGGATTTAACTGTAAGATTAAAAGTATTATATGAATGCCTGGCTGAAGAGATGCGTCTTTAATCTAGTTTTAAACTGGGAGAGCGAGTCTGAGCAACGAACAGTATCCGGAAGACTATTCCAGAGATTTGGAGCTAAATGTGAAAATGCTCTCCCTCCTTTGGTGGATCTGGATATCCTAGGTATGACCAAAAGCCTTGAATTTAGTGATCTTAAAGAGCGCGATGGATTATAGGGCGATAGAAGGTCCGTTAAATAGACTGGAGCTAAGCCGTTTAGGGCTTTATAAGTCAGTAGCAATACCTTGTAATTAATACGGAACTTTATGTCACATGCTTGTCCTGTCTTGTGCTGCACATGGGTGTTTTTGTTATTTTGGGCCATGTGCTCATGTCATTGTCTGGTCCCTCCCCCTTGTTGTCTGATTATTGTTTGAGTTCTTTCACCTGTTCCCCCTTGATTAGTTTCCCTTTATTAGTTCCCTCTTGTTTGCAGTCTGTGTCGATCGTTGTCTATGTTTCCCTCCTGTGTTATGTTCCTGATTTATGCCTGCCTTGTTTTCCCCCACGGGGAGTTTTTGTTTGTAGTTTGATTTTGTTTATTATTTAATAAATTCCTTACCTGCACTTGAATCCTCGCTTCACTTTTGACTTTCCGTGACAGAACGATCGACCAATATGAGGATTCAGCAGAAGGACTCCCGCCAACCACCGATTGCTCCTATTTCCTGCCCTCACTATGAGCGCATCATGAGATTCAGTAATTTGGCTTCTCTCCGACAACAGGGGACCAAAATGAAGGATTTCGCCCTGAAATTCAGCGCGGCAGCGGAAGGACTCGGGCTTGGGGATTCAGCTCTTAAGGACTTGTTTAATTACGCCCTTGATGAACCCATCAACTTCCTTATAATGAGAGCGTTGGATCGTTTGACGTTTGAGGAATTTGTGAATTCCTTGGCACGTCACGGTAATCCTCCTGCTAAGGAGGTTCCCGTAGTGGCTGCAGTTCCCCTGAAAGGGGCAGTTGTTGCTGCATCTCCAGAGGAGGTCAGTCTTACGTCACCTCACCTTCGCAAGCGCAGGAGGAGGAAGGCTCCTGTTGCTTCACCTAATCCGGTGGTCCCAGTTCTGGTGGTCCCAAGTCCGGTGATCCCGAGTCTGGTGACTCCTAACACGGAGACCATCCCGGAGGTGACTGCCGTCCCTGACGCACCGCCCAGGTATCTTGCTCTGCCTGCGCCGCCCGAGCTGCTCCCACTGCCTGCACCACCCCAGCGATCCATCACGTCTGCCCAGCCAGAGACTGTTCACGTCACGTCTGTCCAGCCAGAGACTGTTCATGTCATGTCTGCTGAGCCTGTGTCTTCGGACATGATGGCCACCACAGAGACTGTTCACGTCACGTCTGCCCAGCCAGAGACTGTTCACGTCACGTCTGCCGAGCCTGTGTCTTCGGACAAGATGGCCGCCACAGAGACTGTTCACGTCACGTCTGCCAAGCCTGTGTCTTCAGACAAGATGGCCGTCGCCGAGCCTGTTCACATCCCGCCTGCCGAGCTTGTGTCTTCGGACAGGATGGCCGCCGCCGAGCCTGTTCACGTCACGCCTGCCGAGCCTGTGTCTTCAGACAAGATTGCAGTCGCTGAGAGTGTTCACGTCACGTCTGCCGAGCCTGTGTCTTCAGACAAGATGGCCGCCGCCGAGAGTGTTCAAGTCACGTCTGCCGAGCCTGTGTTCCCTGACAAGATGGCCGCCGTCGAGCCTGTGTCTGTTCCTGAACCTGAGCCGGTGGTGTCTGTGTCTGTTCCTGAACCTGAGCCAGTGGTGTCTGTTCCAGTTCCTGAGCCGGTGGTGTCTGTTCCAGTTCCTGAGCCGGTGGTGTCTGTTCCAGTTCCTGAGCCGGTGGTGTCTGTTCCAGTCCCTGAGCCGGTGGTGTCTGTTCCAGTCCCTGAGCCGGAGCCAGTGTCTGTCCCTGAGCCGGAGCCAGTGTCTGTCCCTGAGCCGGAGCCAGTGTCTGTCCCTGAGCCGGAGCCAGTGTCTGTCCCTGAGCCGGAGCCAGTGTCTGTCCCTGAGCCGGAGCCAGTGTCTGTCCCTGAGCCGGAGCCGGTGTCTGTCCCTGAGCCGGAGCCGGTGTCTGTCCCTGAGCCGGAGCCGGTGTCTGTCCCTGAGCCGGAGCCGTTGGTGCCAGTTCCAGTGCCGGAGCCGTTGGTGCCAGTTCCAGTGCCGGAGCCGTTGGTGCCAGTTCCAGTGCCGGAGCCGTTGGTGCCAGTTCCAGTGCCGGAGCCGTTGGTGCCAGTTCCAGTGCCTGAGCCGTTGGTGCCAGTTACACCTCCCGAGGGGTCGTCTCCGCCCTGGCCGCCCGAGGGGTCGTCTCCGCCCTGGCCGCCCGAGGGGTCGTCTCCGCCCTGGCCGCCCGAGGGGTCGTCTCCGCCCTGGCCGCCCGAGGGGTCGTCTCCGCCCTGGCCGCCCGAGGGGTCGTCTCGCCCGAGGGGTCGTCTCCGCCCTGGCCGCCCGAGGGGTCGTCTCCTCTGTCCAGGCCACCCGATGAACTGTCGTCTCCACCCTGGTCGGCCGTTGGACTGTCGTCTCCGCCCTGACCGCCCGTTGGACTGTCTCTGCCCTGGTCTGTCCCTCCCGTCCCGCCCTGGTCTGTCCCTCCCGTCCCGCCCTGGTCTGTCCCTCCCGTCCCCCGCCCTGGTCTGATGGAGCGTCTGGTAGCCGCTCCGTAGGGAGGGGGTAATGTCACATGCTTGTCCTGTCTTGTGCTGCACATGGGTGTTTTTGTTATTTTGGGCCATGTGCTCATGTCATTGTCTGGTCCCTCCCCCTTGTTGTCTGATTATTGTTTGAGTTCTTTCACCTGTTCCCCCTTGATTAGTTTCCCTTTATTAGTTCCCTCTTGTTTGCAGTCTGTGTCGATCGTTGTCTATGTTTCCCTCCTGTGTTATGTTCCTGATTTATGCCTGCCTTGTTTTCCCCCACGGGGAGTTTTTGTTTGTAGTTTGATTTTGTTTATTATTTAATAAATTCCTTACCTGCACTTGAATCCTCGCTTCACTTTTGACTTTCCGTGACACTTTATAGGTAACCAATGTAGTGATGATAAAATTGGTGTTATATGATCATATTTTCTTGATCTAGTAAGAACTCTAGCGGCGGCATTTTGGACTAACTGTAGCTTGTTTATTGAGGTTGCAGGACAACCGGCTAATAAAGCATTACAGTAATCTAGTCTCGAGGTCATGAACGCATGAACTAACTTTTCTGCATCAGAAACTGATAGCATATTACGTAGCTTAGCAATGTTTCTAAGGTGGAAAAAGGCTGTTCTTGTAACATATGAAATATGATTTTCAAAAGACAGGTTGCAGTCTAATATAACACCCAGGTCTTTTACTGTAGAGGATAAAGTAACAGGACATCCTATTATGTTAAAGTTGTAGTGTGAGAGGTTTTGTGGGCGTTTTTTTGTTTTTTTTCCAGAGTACCGGGCGTTCGGTTGGCGACCTGTCTACCACCTCATCCGCCATGGGACTGCGCCATCGACGCCACCTAAGGGTGAAGTCTACCTACTGTCCATCCTGGAACAGAAGGCCATGGAGGAGTACATTCAGAAGGATCTCAAATAACGTTTCATCCGTCCATCGACATCCCCTGCCACATCCAGCTTCTTCTTCGTGGCCAAGAAGGACGGAGGCTTACGGCCGTGTATCGACTACCCTAACGCACAGACTGTTAAATACAGTTATCCTCTTCCTCTGGTCCCTGCCGCGTTGGAACAGCTCCGTGGGGCTTACATCTTCTCCGAGCTGGACCTGTGGTGTGCCTATAACCTCATCCAGATACGCGAGGGTGACAAATGGAAGACGGCGTTCATCACACCGGCAGGACTGAGGACCTGTGTCACGTACGTGTTGTCGATGTTCGGGCAGGTTCCGGGAGTAGAACAGAATATCATCAATGTACACGTTGACGAAGCGTTGGATGTACTCCCGGAACACCTCATTCATGTAGCCTTGTAATACGGAGGGTGAGTTGGCTACATGAATGAGGTGTTCCGGGAGTACATCCAACGCTTCGTCAACGTGTACATGGATGATATTCTGTTCTACTCCCGGAACCTGCCCGAACATCGCCACCACGTGACGCAGGTCCTCAAGAAGCTGAGAGAACACCACTTCTGCCTCAAGTTGGAGAAGTGCGAGTTCCACACACCATCTGTCCAGTTCCTCGGGTACATCATCGACCAACAAGGTATCCAGATGGACCAGAGGAAGGTGGACACCATCCACAACTGGCCCCAACCTGTCACCGTCAAGGAACTCCAACGCTTCCTAGGCTTCGCCAACTTCTATCGCAAATTCATCCAGAATTACAGTCTCCTCAGCTCACCTCTCACCTGGCTCCTCAGGAACCGGCCTACGTCTCTGTCCTGGAACCCCTTGGCCACCGAAGCCTTCCAACACCTGAAGGATGCCTTCATGACCACTCCAATCCTGGTGCACCCCAATCCAGAACTCACATTCGTGGTCGATGCGTCTACCACCGGGGTTGGAGTGGTGCTATCCCAGCGGCAGGGTGAGCCTGCTCGACTCCATCCATGTGCCTTGTATTCCAAGAAGCTGTCAATCCCTGGTCTGAAGAGAGCGAGAGGGTATGGGACTCAGATCACGTGGATCTCCAGCGGGCAGTGCGAAGACGCCAATGCCAGGCGGATGTCCGAAAAGCTGAAGCCACCCAATACCAGCTGGGACAAAAAGTTTGGCTCTCCACCCGCGACATCCGTCTTCGCTTGCCCTGCCATAAGCTGAGTCCCCGCTACATAGGTCCCTTCGCTGTGCAGAGGCAGATCAACGAGGTCGCCTACAGGCTCAACCTTCCACCTCACTACCGTATTTCACCTTCGTTTCATTTCTCCCTCCTGAAACCCTTCACTGAACCTCTGTCCTCTCCCCTACAGAACTTACCACGGACGAACTACCTCCTCCTCCAGATGTTGCTGACGAGGACCTAGTGTACCGAGTCCATACCATCCTCGACTCACGGTTGTAGTACCTGATCGACTGGGACGGATATGGGTGTCTCAGAATGACATCCTGGACCCGTTGGTTCTCACCCAGTTCCACGAAGATCAACCTGACCATTCAGCCCCCCGAGGTCGAGGACAACCCCGAGTCCGTCAGCCGTCAGGAGCCGGCCATGGAGGAGGAGGTACTGTCACAGAGTCAGCCACACCGTCACAGCCCCAATCATCACTCAATCACCACGACCCGCCCAGTCGTTCACAATCACCTGACTCGCTACACCCTCATCCACACACCCTTCATATGCCCCGTTCACCTTTCACTCCTCGTCTGGTCTCGTTGCAGTGTACACAATCTACTCACCTGAGATCGTCTCGTCCTGTCTCCAGTCTCCTGTCCGCCGTCCTGTGTGCACCTAAACCTGTCTGTCTCCTCCTGTGTTTGTGAGTTACGATCAGCCCCTATTAGAACTATGATATTCTAATATACTTCTAATTCTATTGAGAAACCGTTAGAAAAAGGTGAATAAAGACAGTCATGTGACTGACTATGTTTTGAACTATGCTGTATAGCTGTGTGTTGTCAAACAATCAAAAAATGCCATTATTTTATATGAAAAATTATATAATTGTATTTTATTGACAAAATATTTTAGTTTGTCTTGTGTATTTTTTTATTTTTTTATTTTGTGTTATGTCATATAGTCGTTACAATATACTCCACCTATGGGGCATGTTGTCACATTTCACTTCCATTCTTTCGGGGTAAATCAAGAAAAAAGTATACACTGTGTTAATGAAACAAAACCACATGCTTGTACTAGACATGTGAGAAATTAATGAGGAAAAACATTCATTCTCTAAACCTCAAGTAGGTTTACACAAACTGAGAAAGTCTAAAAGCGTTAGGTTGTGCCCTGCTCTCCTCTAGATCTATTTGAAAACATTAAAGAAAATAATCTGCCAAAAAGTTTATTAATTATAGGGTAAGTGAAGTTTTTAAAAAAACATGTGAAAATAATAAAAAGGCATATCATTATGACTTCAATGAGAGTTTAAGAGACGAATGGGGTGGAAAGTGAGAACCAGTATTGACTTCCAATATGTTTGAATTTTCTATTTAAAAAAAAAAAAGACCAGTTTCAACCTGTCCACCTCATCATGACAAATTAATTATTATTTTTAGTTCATTGTGATAACATAAGTCTACATGATATCTCCAGATGTGCATGACTGAACAGGAGACCCCCCCACCCCCACGAGTCTCCAGCTGTGCACGCGCGAGGCTCGTGCGTGTGGTGTCATGGCGTCCGGAGAGGAGGACGGGTCTGTCGAGGAGAAACAAACCAACAACAAGAAGAGAACAAAAGGCACAATCGCCACGGCATGGCTCACCTTCTACAACATCGCCATGACAGCCGGGTAACAGATCGCTTTGAGCTGCTTTTACTCACTGAATACACTCCTGTGTCTCTGAATACACTCTTGTGTCTCTGAATACACTCCTGTGTCTGTATATAGTTTCGCCGCATTGTAAATCACTCGACTGGTTGTTACTGAAAGCTACTTTTAAAGCTCTAAGAGAGACTATTGGGTTGCACTGTCATTGTTACAGTGTAATTATACATTTAAATACTTAGTAATATTAATTAACTACATGCACTTACTCTAGGGATAGGGTCGGATTATGATTTGGTTTAGGTTATGTAATAATGCATAATTTACTGTTATTACTATGGTAAGTATGTAACATATGTAACAAGGACACTGTAAAATAAAGTGTTACCGACTGTTGCATTAAACCCGCACTGGGTGCAACTGTTAGTGGTGTTCTCTAGTGGTCAGCTGTTGGTTATACTGGGATATTCCTCTCACAAACCGAAGCTCAGTGTTTCCTAATACGGATCCGCGCGCGTCACCGCGATATGTTTAGAACTCGCTCGACTGGCGAAATTCAACAAAGAAGAATAAAAATGCACGATAATAATCACGAAGCCGTTATTCACTTCAGCGCGACTTCATCCAGTGTAAACTTCTCAATTCTTGTGAAAAACAATGCGTTTAATTCTATTGGGTAACACTTTACAATAAGGTTCATTATCATTATTTAATATATTAACTAACATGAACTAACAATGAGCGATACATTTGTTACAGTATTTATTAATCTTTGTTAATGTTGGTTAATAAAAATACAGCTGTTCATGTTAGTTCACACTACATTAACTTAACAAATACAACCTTTGATTTTAATAATGTATTAATAAATGTTGAAATTAATATTAACTAAGATTAATAAATGCTGAAGAAGCATTGTTCATTCTTAGTTCATGTTAACTAATGAACCTTATTGTAAAGTGTTACCGGTAACACTTTATTTTACGGTGTCCTTGTTTCACGTTACTATTACTGAGTACTAACTATGAATTATACATAATTACATGATGCAACTAACCCTAAACTAACCCTCATCCTAATCCTAACCTTATAGTAAGTAATGTTGTTAATTATTATTACTCAGTACTTATAATTACACTGTAACACAGACTCCTTAAAATAAAGTGTTACCTTGTATTGAATGGTATGTCCTTGTAGTACAATTTTTAAAATATTTTTCTGTGTGAAAAAAAAAAGGCTATCAATGACCATCTGAAATGAAGGCTTACTTAATGAAAATACACTTACTTTCTCCTTTATAAAGTTTACTTTGTACTAATGTCAAATTAAATTTTAAATCATTGTGTTTTAATCATTTTCCACCATGCGTACACTTATTGTGATGTTTTGACTAACATACTTAAGCACATGCAGCCTAAATCACAACTTCGCCATTACAAATGTGCAATAAATATATTTTATTACATGACATACAAGTTTCAGCAGAAATGACATTAAAGGGCCATTCCATGTAAAATCAACCAAGGTTAAAAAAAAAAAAAAAAATCCTGAAGAAAGATGAACATAAATAGTAATGAAAGCCAAAAAATTAAATGTCACAGATGTAATCCACTATTTGGTCAAGGGGGTCAAAATGATAATATTAGTATGTCTATTCCTGAAATCTGTTGACTTTAGCAAGATTAGTTTCATTATATGCCAACAGTGACTGTTCAAAAATGGCAAGTTTATGCCCCAAGTTTGCATGCCTGTAAATCAAGAAGTATTAAAGATATCTTAATATCCTTTCAGATTCTGGTTCTTGATAAAGTTGTCGTTTGCTATCTTCATTTTAAAGGCTCTGTATGGTTCAACGACAGAGATGTGGAGATCTAAATGTGGCTCTGCGAGTAAATTGGTCAATTGTACACATTTTCAGTGGTCAAGAACTGAATGTGGGTCACTGTGCACAGCTGATGCTTTTTATTTAAAGGGAAGAATAAATAATGTGGATTGTGGAAATTAGAAATGTCAAAACTATGGCATACAAGTAGACACACCTCTCTGAGTGCCAAAGATACACAGAAATTGAGTTGAGGGACATTAACTTGCTCTCAAAAGTGTATTTATATTTTAATCAGTTTCAGTGTTATTTGAATGAAAGGATTTTGTTCATGCAGCTTCTGAAGCAGGCTAGAGTTCAAATACTACATGTTACCACACTGACATCCCAATATCCCTGGGATTTAACTATATAGGGCCTTACAAATTAAGATTCCATAAAGAAAGTTTATTAAGAATTAGAATAGAAGGATATTGAGATATCTCAACAGATCCAGTTACAGGCACGCAAACTTTGGAAAAACAATATTTATGGCACTCAGGTATATTCTATGCAATTGTGTTGATATATATATAAAAAAAAAAAACGAGATACAATTCTAGTTCCAACAATATTTGTTGTTCAGATATTCCTCTTTAAAATAAAAAGCATCAGCTGTGCACAGTGACCACTGAAAATGTGTACAATTGACCAATTTACTCGCGGAGCCACATTGAGATCTCCACATCTCTGGCGTTGAACCATACAGAGCCTTTAAAATGAAGATAGCAAACGACAACTTTATCAAGAACCAGAATCTGAAAGGATATTAAGATATCTTTAATACTTCTTGATTTACAGGCATTCAAACCACACAAGAAGTGCTTTTTGCCATTTTTGAACAGTCACTGTTGGCATATAATGAAAGTAATATTGCTAAAGTCAACAGATTTGACTAATAGACCTACTAATCTCTGTGTGAAAATAACATAATGATGCTGTCATCTTTCTAAAGTATTTTTTACTCCGCTGAAATTTGGCTCCAAATCTGATGTAAAAATGGTCATTTTGACCCTCTCTCCACAAAGCAGTGGATTACTCAGTCAATGTACATTCATTACATTCAGTATGTTGTCTTTTTATTCATTTATGTATTTCTTTCACCAAATCTTTTTTACATTTTTTTTAGCCGTTGACCTTTGGTTGAGTTGACATGGAATGACCCTAAAGTTTGATAAAAATTATTTAGAAACTTAAGGCTCAGATAAAAAAAAAAAAAAAAAAAAAAAAATCAGTAGATGAAGTCACTTCCTGTCGAGCTCACCTGTATTCTGATGGTAACATGAACTACGGAAACGTTCCTCTAACGTTTGACAGAAAATCATAGAGCGATTTTGAACGACACACTTTATTGTTAAAGGGTACATAACATGCACAGTTTCACCTAATCTCATGTTAATCTTGAGTACCTATAGAGTAGTAGTGCATCCTTAATATCTCCAAAAAGTGTTTAGTTTTATTATAATTTTAAAAGAAAAAACAGCTTTCCGATTCTCTCCGGGAAAAGCCGAGGTCCTGGAGGCGGAGCTATAGAGTCAAGCGGTAGCGCTGATTTCCAGCAAAAGACAGAAATCTGATCCAGTTGTACTTACATGACTGGGGTCTTTTATCACTGGGACCGCGTTTTAATAGCAAACGATTTGCAAATCCAGCGTCGACCTGAGCCTTGTTAATAAAACATTCGTCACTCAAATGACCAGAACACACAACCGCACTTCCTACACTCCGTTGCTGCCCCGGAAAAACTGCATCCACTGTTCCTGTAACACTGGGTTCTTTGGAAAGCTGAACACGGTAAGCTTTCCCTCACATCCAAATACACACTTTTTTGGAGACATTCTTGAACAAATCCTATGCAGCGCTGCCGATGATTTCCTGTTGAAGCGCGTTGATGTGCGCGGTCTCACTCTCCTCTGGTCGACGTGTGCGCGGGCGAGCTTTTCCGAGAGAAATGCTCATATAAGGAGTTCCACTCTGATCTACGTCATTAGATCCACGATCGAAAAAAAACCAGCCGAAACTTGCACCAACCCGGAAGTAAGATTTTCGGCACAGAAATTCTCCGTTATTCGTCCAAAATATTTTTTTTAAACTTTGCCCATGTTTAGCATGAGAATCCATCTCTTTAACAGTGTAAACAACTCTGAATACATGAAACACCATTGTACCCCCCTTTAAGTTAAAATCATTTAAGTATTTTTTATAATTTTTTTTGTTAAATGATTTGCCCCAATATATGATAGTGCTCCCTCTCTTTAATATAAATGCCACTTAGTTTGATATTTTTCTCCTATGCAATGACTTAAATGCATGTAAGTGTGGTTTAATACTTTTTACTATGTATCTTTAGTTAAATATCTATTATTTGTCTAAGTAAACAAGACAAGCCCTTATATGGTGCTCTTTTTCCATTGTCAGCCATTTTGTAATCATTTCCAAAATCATAGTGGAGAAAATCTAGTGCAGTCCCATAATGCATTTGCAATGAGAAGTGCACAACCCATGTGCTCTCAACAACTATATAATGCCCATAATGCACTGTGAGTGTCATGTTTGGTGACTAGTTGTGTTAGCCGGTTGTATAGACGTTGTATGTGATGGTTTATTGCAGGTGGCTTGTACTGGCTGTTTCCATGGTCCGCTTTTACCTGCAGAAAGGATCCCATAAAGGCTTGTACAAACATATAGCAAGGACACTCAAATGTTTCCAGACATTTGCACTATTGGAGGTAAGATCAAATGCCTTTAACCACCATGATATGTGATATAAACCTTTACTTTATTTTATTTTCCAGTGTTGCAGTATCTTTTTGTCTATTAGTCAATCAACACCATCTCGAAAAAACATAAAAACCTTCTCTGAACCCATTTCTTACCGTTTTACTATTTGTATTAACAGTTGCTGAATGAGGTATTCTCAGGAAACAGTGCAATATGTGCCCTTTTTAAAAAAAATAACTTTTCCTCTTGAAAAAGTTTCCTCTTGCTTAAAGTCTTCCGTAACCACAACAGAAATAAACCAGTTTTTGAGTGGCAAATTCTATTAGCCCGAATCATCTGCATGTCAAACTGTCTCGCAGTAATCTTTCCTCATCATCACTCGCCCTGGTTTATTTAGGGATAATTTCAAACAGCACTTTTGCGCCCTTGAACTGTCTAATTATCTAAACTCACTGGTAAATAAAACTGACTGACTAGGTACTGTACTTCCAACAAACAGAACTCAAAAGAGGGCATGTATAGGGAAAATAATAGTGGTCCCAAAATCAAGCCCTGATGAACGCCACAAACTAAAGCGGCCGATTTAGAGGGAAAATTCCCTATATTCCCTTGTTACAACATAAAATGTCCTTTAGATAGAGGCATACCACTACTCCATGTTCCAAACAAGAGTGAGTGACTAAATCACTTCACAAAGGGCCAATCCACAAGGCTATGGTCACTTCATAGAAGTAATTTCACGATTCATTTTGATAACTGAGTGAAAACTGGTGATGTATTTGAGTGTCTTACAAGTATCTGGGATTTAAACTCATTTAAAACCAATTTGGCATTTTATTTTTTATTTTATTTTTGCTACAACAATCAGTAACACTTCAAAATACTGGTCTGTCATTAATAGGTAAATATGCAGGACTAATGAGTAGTACTACATTAACACTTCGGCTTCACTAATATGGAAAAATAATTAACTAATCAGTATGTAATATCACATTTAGGACTGAGGTAGTTATTAGGTAATCAATAATTACTGAATGTGATTAGCCTCATTAATTAACTATATACCATTTTTTTTGCAATGATGTTCAACAATTTATGGGACTGGGTAAAAAAGACATGAAACATCAGTTGAGTCTTTTAGCATGCTTATATCTATGTTCTGATCTATCTTCATTTCTTTTTCTTACGCTTTGGCTGTTTTTATTTCAGATCGGACACTGTGCAATTGGTATGTACTATATTTTAAAGTGCAATGCTAACATATTTGATTCCAGGTATATAAAGATATTTTTCAGGTGTTGTTTTTGGTGTGTTAAAGGAATTGTGCGGACATCTGTAATTGTGACTGGGGTCCAAGTATGTTCTCGGATATTCATGGTCTGGTTTATTACAAACAGCATCAGACAGGTCGGTGTGCATGATGAGGACTTTAACTAATAATGTTCCCAATGGGAATTATGGGACATTTTCACTGTTCGCCAATCTCTAAATGGGCTGTTCAATTTTAAATATTGTTTTCTTTCATTTGAAACGCATGCTAAGATTCAGAACGAGGAGAGTGTGATCTTGTTCTTAGTGGTGTGGACGGTTACAGAGATCACTCGCTACTCTTTCTACACTTTCAACCTCATCCACCATCTGCCGTACTTCATCAAGTGGGCCAGGTACTCGAGACACTGCACGGTGTGGTTTATTGAGCATGCTGATACTCACAAGCACATGCTTTAGAGTTTCACAATATGGCTGCGTCCGAAATCGCATACTTTACATTTACATTACATTTATTCATTTAGCAGACGCTTTTCTCCAAAGTGACTTACAAATGAGAACATTAGAAGCAGTTAAACTAACAATAGGACAACAAATATTCAAGTGCTATGACCCTTCCCAGTTTAATCTAACGCAGTACGTGTACATTTTTTTTTTTTTTTTTTTTTAAGATAATAGATATAGAATAGAAGATAAAGTGTTAGTATTAATGGACCAAGTGTTGCCGAAAAAGATGCGTCTTGGGGGGGTTTGGATGTCTATCGGCTCGCTTTCGGGTTAAACTTTCCGCGACTGCGCAACTGGGTTATAGGTTGCCAGGTTGAGGTGACAAACGGGTTGAAATTGTATATAGTGTGTGGATTGTGTGAATATAATGCATTTAATACACGATCTGGCAACTGGTCAACATTAGACAAACATATTGGTCCGATTATTCATAAAGGAGTTTGGGCCATGCAAATTACGGGAGTTTTCCGGGAGAAATAACAAACTGGGAGGGGTTCGGCAGATAGGGCTAAAAAACAGGAGAAACCCGGGAAAAACGGGAGTGTTGACAGGTATGAGTTAGGCAGATCATTCCACCAGCAGGGAACAGACCAGAAATAGGTCAGAGAAAGAGATTTTGTGCCTCTCTGAGATGGCACCACAAGACGGCGTTCACTTGCAGAGCGCTGGGTTCTGGATGGCACATAAGTGTGGAGTAATGAGTTGAGGTAGGAGGGAGCAGGGCCTGTGGTTGTTCTGTAGGCAAACGCCAGTGACTTGATTTTGATGCGAGCGGCAACTGGCAACCAGTGCAGTTTAGTGAGGAGAGGAGTGACATGTGCTCTCTTCTGCTCGTTAAAGGGATAGTTCACTTTGAAATTAAATTTTGGTATGTTTTAGCTTACCTCAAGGGCATCCAAGATGTAGGCGTCTTTGTTTCCGCAGTAGTTTCAATTTTTATATTTTTAACCGTTCTTGTCTGTCAGTCATTTAATGCAGGTCTGTGGTCACTGTCTCAAAGAGCATGCAGAGAAGTCCAAATTAAACAATTCCCCATTGTAAGTACACATTGATGGCCTAAGACACGAAACGAGCGGTTTGTGTGAAAAAACGAACAGTATTTATATCGTTTTTACCTCTTGTACACAGCCACGTCCAAGTGATCTGAGGGCACGTGCGCGTGCGCTTCCGGCACTTTCTTTTTCTTTTTCTTGTTTTTTTTTTTTTACAGCGGGTCGCAAACAAATATGTGCATTATCGCCACCTATCTCAGAAATTGACCATTGACACTTTCCTATACTTCTTTAACCTATCAGCCGACATAAATTCCCCTTGTTTACCCGCAGAGAGGCTTCATAGAATTTCATCCGGTATTTGAGTATAAATGTGTGTTTGCAGTGTGTGAACTAGGGCTGTCAAAATTGCTCAAAAATGACGTTCGAATATTCCCTCTAAAAAACACACAAATATTCGAACTATTCGAACATCTGGTTGCGCATTTTGTCAATGACGCGCATTACGTCAATAACAGGACAAATTAATACAAAGAGACATAACTACTTGTATAGGTAGTAAATTTAAGTTTAAACATATTTGACAATGTATTACCAACACAAAACCAAGTAAATAAACTAATGGCCAAGACCGCAGACCTCACTCTCGCTCACTCGCACTCGCACTCGCAGGCACTCTCTCTCTCTCTCTCTCTATCTCGCCCTCGCGCTCACAGAGCATAACGCATAACTCTGCGCATAACGGTTTACATTAACATCAACAATAAGCACATGTTGAGTGCTGATCAAGAGTTTTGTGCAAGCAATTTAAGGTCGCGACTCTTGTCCCAAATATAGCAGGCTTTATTCAGTGATTGAAACAAATTTATTAACATTAATTGAAGTTTTACAGTATAGAACCGACATTGAACGCTCCGAGCGAGCTGTGCTGTGGTAAACATGGAACTTTTCTGTTTAACGTTAAATAAAATGAGGCACACAATTCCGAGAAATGTGACAACAAAGAAATTTTACCCTGAGGTTCATAAAAAAATAAAGTGCTATTAAAAAAGAAAAAGGCTACTTACATTCTTGGTGCTTGTATTAAAAAAAGGAAAAACTGACTGCAATTTATTCCATTGTCTTTTTAGTGCACTGTCAACTTTCAGCAGTGACGCTGTGCTAGACTCGTGTGACCTGTCCCTGCAGCGCGCGCGCCCACTCGCAAAGCAGACAGCCGCGCCTCTGCTTCCGCGGGCGTGTTTTTCCATATTCGAAATTCACATTTGAATATTAATTTTCACGTTCGAATTCCTGTTTTTTAAAACTATTCGAATGTATATTCGAATTTAGAATATTCGTTGACAGCCCTAGTGTGAACACAACCACCCTATAATGACAAAAATCCACCCACTCCTTTTTGTAACCCCCATAAAACCTCAACAGTCTCAAAATATAAGCATTTTTTATTTTCTGTACAATGTCATGTCACATTCCCTGCTCAAGACGGACATTCCCTGCTGACGGACACTAATTATACTCATATTTATTTAACTGTTAGATTTTGGTGTATTTGGCAGAGCAGTGGCTCGCCAGTGTAATAGATTTCTCCAATACATACAATAAGTAAGCTTGACCAGAGTTCTTGTGGGGAGAAGAATTTATTGAAGGCTTGTAGTGTAGCAGTCCTTCAGCAGCGATGTTAGCATGTCGCCCTTCAGCAATCTTAACCCAAAGTTCTGAGTCTGAGACAGACCTTTATACATGAAGACAAAAGGGCTACAAACAAAGGAAAACTGTTAGGACCTCCCACAGGAGATCGATCTATACTGACACTGTTTTCAGTTGATTAAATCTAAGTCACAATCTGATGACTGAAAATACAAAATCTTTCAAACACACCATAACACTTACTATTCCCTTACATTTGTATATAACATACTGTACATACACATTGTCTTTTATATTTCTATATATTTTAATCATCTGTGTCTTGTCACTGTCGTTCTGTATGTGCTGTGGAAGCTTCTGTCACCAAGATAAATTCCTTGTACACTATATTGCCAATTGCCACCCCTCCAAATGATTTAATTCAGGTGTTCAATCACTTCCAAGGCTACAGTTGTATAAATCCAGCACTAGTTATGCAGACGCTTCTACACACATCTGGGACAGAGCGGGTCGCTCTCAGGAGCTCAGTGAACTCAAGTGTGGTGCCATGATCGGTTTCCATCTTTGCAGTAAGTCCATTCGTGAGATTTCCTCACTACTAAATATTCCACGGTCAACTGTTAGTGGTATTATAAAGTGGGTGCAATTGGGAACAACGGCAACTCAAGTGGTAGGCCACGTAAAGTCCCAGAGCGGGTCATGCTGAGGCTCACGCTGTGTGCAGAAGTCGCCAACTTTCTGCAGAGTCAAGAGACACTGGACTCTAGAGCAGTGGAGACGTGTTCTCTGGAGTGACAAATCCCACTTCTCTGTCTGCCGATCTGATGCACGAGTCCGGGTTTAGCGGGTGCCAGGAGAACGGTGCTTGCCTGACTGCATTGTGCCCAGTGCAAAGTAACCAAGGCATTTCGGACAATTTCATTCTCCCAACTGTGTGGGAAGAGTTTGGGGATGTTCCAGTTCCAACATGACTGCGCACCAGTGCATTCACCCAAAGCAAGACCATAAACGCATGGATGAGGAACTGGACTGGCCTTCAGAGTCCTGACCTCAACCCGATAGAACATCTTTGGGATGAATTAGAGCGAAGATTGCGAGCCCGGCCGAGTGTCGTAGACATTGTGTTGGCCCAGATCCGGCCCACATCTGGCACGCGTGGAATCCACATGGCCCGGATCTGGACCGACACTATGTTGCTGTCTGGGCAGCCTTTCATCTCACTTGCACAAAAACACATTCAGTATTCCTTAAAATAAATAAAAAGTCAAATGCAAACAAATAAATATACTTTATATGTATTTAATCTCACTTTATTAACCAATATTTTTGCTGCTGACCTTTTATGATCCAATTCAACCATAGGATTAAGCAAACATGACTTTAGATAACCATCGCATTTCTTTCAGTTTGTTGTCTTTATTGCTGAAGTAAGAGTGTTTAACTTTCTTCTTCTGCGATCCAGAACAGCAGCACAGCTGAAAGGTTTGTTTGAGCGTACAAAATCTGCATCTTATTTCAGCCATTTCACTTCTGGTGCAAAAGGGCCTTTACATTCACCAAAATTAAACTTTTCTTTTTTCTTTTTTTGTTACTGAAAAACAAGCACGCCCAGGTCAGGAAAAAAGTAGTTCATTTTCATAAAAAGTAACTAAGTAAAGCAAGTAGTTACATTTTAGGGAGTAACTCAATATTGTCACATTACTTTTCATAAAAAGTAACTAAGTAAAGCAAGTAGTTACATTTTAGGGAGTAACTCAATATTGTAACACATCACTTCACAAAAAGTAACTAAGTAAAGCAAGTAGTTACATTTTAGGGAGTAACTCAATATTGTAACACATCACTTCACAAAAAGTATCTAAGTAAAGCAAGTAGTTACATTTTTAGGGAGTAACTCAATATTGTAACATTACTTTTCACAAAAAGTAACTAAGTAAAGCAAGTTACATTTTAGGGAGTAACTCAATATTGTAACACATCACATTTCACAAAAAGTAACTAAGTAAAGCAAGTAGTTACATTTTTAGGGAGTAATTCAATATTGTAACATTACTTTTCACAAAAAGTAACTAAGTAAAGCAAGTAGTTACATTTTAGGGAGTAATTCAATATTGTAACACTACTTTTCACAAAAAGTATCTAAGTAAAGCAAGTAGTTACATTTTTAGGGAGTAAGTCAATATTGTAACATTACTTTTCACAAAAAGTAACTAAGTAAAGCAAGTAGTTACATTTTAGGGAGTAACTCAATATTGTAACACTACTTTTCACAAAAAGTAACTAAGTAAAGCAAGTAGTTACATTTTAGGGAGTAACTCAATATTGTAACTACTTTTTACAAAAAGTAACTAAGTAAAGCAAGTAGTTACATTTTTAGGATGTAACTCAATATTGTAACATCACTTTATACAAAAAAATAACTAAGTAAAGCAAGTAGTTACATTTTAGGGAGTAACTCACTATTGTAACTACTTTTTACAAAAAGTAACCAAGTAAAGCAAGTAGTTACATTTTTAGGATGTAACTCAATATTGTAATACATTACTTTTCACAAAAAGTAACTAAAGCAAATAGTTACGTTTTAGGGAGTAACTCAATATTGTAACATTACTTTTCACAAAAAGTAACTTAGTAAAGCAAGTAGTTACATTTTAGGGAGTAACTCAATATTGTAACATTACTTTTCACAAGTAACTAAGTAAAGCAAGTAGTTACATTCTAGGGAGTAACTCAATATTGTAACATTACTTTTCACAAAAAGTAACTAAATAAAGCAAGTAGTTACATTTTAAGGAGTAACTCAATATTGTAAAATACTTTTCACAAAAAGTAACTAAGTAAAGCAAGTAGTTACATTTTTAGGGAGTAATTCAATATTGTAACTACTTTTCACAAAAAGTAACTAAGTAAAGCAAGTAGTTACATTTTTAGGGAGTAATTCAATATTGTAACTACTTTTCACAAAAATTAACTAAGTAAAGCAAGTAGTTACATTTTTAGGGAGTAACTCAATATTGTAACACATTACTTTTCACAAAAAGTAACTAAGTAAAGCAAGTAGTTACATTTTAGGAAGTAACTCACTATTGTAACTACTTTTTACAAAAAGTAACTAAGTAAAACAAGTAGTTACATTTTTAGGATGTAACTCAATATTGTAACATTACTTTTCACAAAAAGTAATTAAGTAAAGCAAGTAGTTACATTTTAGGGAGTAACTCACTATTGTAACACATTACTTTTCACAAAAAGTAACTAAGTAAAGCAAGTAGTTACATTTTTAGGATGTAACTCAATATTGTAACACTACTTTTCACAAAAAGTAACTAAGAAAAGCAAGTAGTTACATTTTAGGGAGTAACTTAATATTGTAACATTACTTTTCACAAAAAGTAACTAAGCAAGTAGTTTCATTTTAGGGAGTAACTCAATATTGTAACACTACTTTTCACAAAAAGTAACTAAGTAAAGCAAGTAGTTACATTTTTAGGATGTAACTCAATATTGTAACATCACTTTATACAAAAAAATAACTAAGTAAAGCAAGTAGTTACATTTTAGGGAGTAACTCACTATTGTAACTACTTTTTACAAAAAGTAACCAAGTAAAGCAAGTAGTTACATTTTTAGGATGTAACTCAATATTGTAATACATTACTTTTCACAAAAAGTAACTAAAGCAAATAGTTACGTTTTAGGGAGTAACTCAATATTGTAACATTACTTTTCACAAAAAGTAACTTAGTAAAGCAAGTAGTTACATTTTAGGGAGTAACTCAATATTGTAACATTACTTTTCACAAGTAACTAAGTAAAGCAAGTAGTTACATTCTAGGGAGTAACTCAATATTGTAACATTACTTTTCACAAAAAGTAACTAAATAAAGCAAGTAGTTACATTTTAAGGAGTAACTCAATATTGTAAAATACTTTTCACAAAAAGTAACTAAGTAAAGCAAGTAGTTACATTTTTAGGGAGTAATTCAATATTGTAACTACTTTTCACAAAAAGTAACTAAGTAAAGCAAGTAGTTACATTTTTAGGGAGTAACTCAATATTGTAACACATTACTTTTCACAAAAAGTAACTAAGTAAAGCAAGTAGTTACATTTTAGGAAGTAACTCACTATTGTAACTACTTTTTACAAAAAGTAACTAAGTAAAACAAGTAGTTACATTTTTAGGATGTAACTCAATATTGTAACATTACTTTTCACAAAAAGTAATTAAGTAAAGCAAGTAGTTACATTTTAGGGAGTAACTCACTATTGTAACACATTACTTTTCACAAAAAGTAACTAAGTAAAGCAAGTAGTTACATTTTTAGGATGTAACTCAATATTGTAACACTACTTTTCACAAAAAGTAACTAAGAAAAGCAAGTAGTTACATTTTAGGGAGTAACTTAATATTGTAACATTACTTTTCACAAAAAGTAACTAAGCAAGTAGTTTCATTTTAGGGAGTAACTCAATATTGTAACACTACTTTTCACAAAAGGTAACTAAGTAAAGCAAGTAGTTACATTTTAGGGAGTAACTCAATTTTGTAACATTACATTTCACAAAAAGTAACTTAGTAAAGCAAGTAGTTACATTTTAGGGAGTAACTCAATATTGTAACATTACTTTTCACAAAAAGTAAGTAAGTAAAGCAAATAGTTACATTTTTAGGAAGTAACGCAATATTGTAACAGATTACTTTTAAAAGTAACTTTCCCCAACACTGCTAATTCTCCAAAACAGCGGTTACCAACCCTGATCCTGGAGTTCTGTAGTTTCGAAACACTGCTTTGAAGACCTTTGCGAATCATTTGTTTGTAAACCAGTGATTCTGAGCGAGTATCAAACTGCCAAAGTCACGTGATTTCAGTAAACAAGGCTTTGTTACGTCGGTGGACCAGGACCAGCCAATATGCATGTGTCTCGCAATATTAATAACTTTCCCCAACACTGAGTTACATAATAATTGTTGATGTGTGTGTTTGTGTGGTTAAAATGTGTGATGTCGCATTTATTTTCCTGCTTTGTCTTTTTCTTATCTCCTGTTTTCCTCAGGTATAACATGTTTATTGTCATGTACCCCCTGGGAGTCGTTGGTGAACTGCTGACCATACAAGCTGCCTTACCGTACGTCCGGAGATCAGGCATGTTCTCCCTCAGGCTTCCCAACAAATACAACGTGTCCTTTGACTATTACTACTTCCTGATCATCGTCATGCTGTCCTACATCCCATGTAAGAACTCAATGAAACACAAGACCAGCTGAATGCTACTGTCTAATCCTGCTAATAATCTGCTACACTATTTATCTATCTATGTGTCTATCTATCTATCCTTATTTAAGCTTATTTACCATTCTAATATATCTTATTTCATCTATGATGCTAGCAATGTGCTAATTAATTCTAGCAACGTGCTAAAACATGCTAGCCAACTGATAAAACATACTAGCAACATGTTAATTCATGCTAGCAACATGTTAAATGATGTTAGCAATGTGCCAATTCATGTTAGCAATGTGTTAAAACATGTTAATTCATGTTAATTCATGTTAGACATGTCAATTAGATGTGTTAAAACTTGTTCATTTATCTATCTATCGGTCTATCCTTATTTAAGCTGCCATTCTATCTAATATTTCTAATTTATCTATCATGCTAGCAATGTGCTAATTAATGCTAGCAACGTGCTAAAACATGCAAGCCAACTGATAAAACATACTAGCAACATGTTAATTTATGCTAGCAACACGTTAAATCATGCTAGCAATGTGCTAATTTATGTTAGCAATGTGTTTAAACATGTTAATTCATGTTAGCAATGTTAAAACATGCTAATTAATACTAAACTGAGCATGACTGAGTGTCTACAGTTGCATTGGTAACTATAAACTATTGCTTTTGCATGATGTTTCGTTCTGTCACCTAGTGGCACGAATAAGTGCGAGATCATTGCCGTTTTGTCTGACTCAACATCAAACGTACTGAGTGCTCTTTTGCTGAGTACTATGTAAATTACAGTATCTCTGTTATGATTGCTGCTTGCAATGGTTTGATTTTAGTGTAGATAAACTTGTGGGATGGTGTTAAAGCTTTAGAAGCCAAGGCTGATTTTTTGATTAGTTTAAGTTCTTTTTACGTTACCAACGTGCTAAAACATTATAGCAAACTACTAAAACATACTAGCAATTTGTTAATTCATGTTAGCAATGTGCTAATTCATGTTAGCAATGTGTTAAAACATGTTAATTAATGTTAGTAATGTTAAAACATGGTATTTCATGATAGCAAAATGCTAAAACATGCTAGGAAATGCTAGTTAATACTAACAACCTGTTAAAACATGCTAGCAAAACATGATAATTAATGTTAACAACGTTAATTCATGTTAACAAAATGCAAAAACATGTTAAAAATGTGTTAACTTGCTAGTAAAAACATAATTAATGTTAACCACATGTTAATTCATGTTAGCAATGTGTTAAATCATGCTAATTAATACTAAAAACCTGTTAAAACATGCTAGCAAAACATGATTATTCATGCTAGCAACATGTTAAAACATGCTTGAAATGTTAAAACATCCTAGCAACATGATAATTAATGTTAACATGTTAATTAATGTTAACAAAATGCAAAAACATGTTAGAAATGTGTTAACTTGCTAGTAAAAACATGATAATTCATGCTAGCAACATGTTTTTTAATACTAAAAACCTGTTAAAACATGTTTGCAAAATGATAATTAATGTTAACAACATGTTAATTGATGTTTTCAATGTGTTAAAACATGCTAATTAATACTAAAAACCTGTTAAAACATGTTAGCAATACATGATCATTCATGCTAGCAACATGTTAATTAATGTTAGTAATGTTAAAACATGGTATTTCATGTTAACAAAATGCTAGGAAATGCTAGTTAATACTAACAACCTGTTAAAACATGCTAGCAAAACATGATAATTAATGTTAACAACGTTAATTCATGTTAACAAAATGCAAAAACATGTTAAAATGTGTTAACTTGCTAGTAAAAACATGATAATTAATGTTAACATGTTAATTCATGTTAGCAATGTGTTAAATCATGCTAATTAATACTAATTCATGCAAGCAACATGTTAAAACATGCTAGCAACATGCTTTTTAATACTAAAAACCTGTTAAAACATGTTAGCAATACATGATCATTCATGCTAGCAACATGTTAATTAATGCTAACAACATGCTACCCACATGTTAATTCATGTTAACAACATGCTAATTCATGCTAGCAATGTCGTTCTTTCCCTTTCCACTTCACTAAATTCAGAGCTTTTAAAACTTTCAGACTTTAATACGGCTTTGTGAAGCCAACACACTAGTTTGTCCCGATGAACTGATGTTGTGTGCTTCTCTTCCAGTGTTTCCTCAGCTCTTCTTCCACATGCTGCGTCAGAGGAGGAGGGTTCTTCACGGAGAAGTCATAGTAGAGAAAGATGAGTAGAAGCAACCCCCAGGTAGCCGTCCGATATTTGAGAAAAGTTTATAATAAAACAATTAAATATGAATCAATTCTACTACTATTAGTTACGGTCGATATTCCCAGCAGAGCCCTTCATTAAGGTTCACCACTCTTCCAGTTGTGTTTCATTTCACAAGGACGGAATCACTTCATTGGTCAGAGGAGATCTGGAGGACGAGGACGATGGAGGATCCTCGTCTGTTTGAGGAAGAGCACTGGACTGGAATCTGGCATTACTAACGATGATCCGGTGTAATCTCCCCTGATCTGGACTGTATTGTGGTTTGTGTAGTTGCAGGGACGCTTGGGTGAACCATTCCACAAATTCACTTTGGTTTTCTCATCCATGTTCTTGGAAGGACAGATTAGAGATTAAAATAATTAATACGTATCCATCGGAAGGTGGTGTTATAGCAGACTCTTCAGTACAATAGCAAAACCTGTGGGACTGACAAAACTATGTATAGACTGTTATTTTTGTATCACTTGGCTACCACAATGTCATTCACACGCAACCGGTATTAAAAAAGCATGTAACTCAAATGAACATACATGTATTAATATACACTTTAAGGGGTTTATCTGTTTAGTGTTTATGAAAGTATCGTCATTATCGAGATATCATGTTGAAGGTTATCAATTATCTTAAGTCTGAGAACTGATTCTTTAGAATTAATAGTAATATTCAAGAATGTTTTGAATATAACACCAGGTGTAATGTGATAAAAGCTCATCAACCATGTTCAGTGTTTTGTCCAAACCCGCCGCTGAGACTGTGAGAAGCAACAACATTTGGTCCATTGATCGGTTTCTGTTTTCATCATGTTACCCAGTCCTCATTTATATCATACGAGTGTGACTTTTGGCCCAATATACGAGCAGTTTGGCATTTAGTTTGGACAGAAAATGACTTGCTATGTTAGGACACATTTTGTACACTTCTTCCGCTAGTATGCACTATGATTATCTCTGTTGCTTCAGTGTTTACAATCCAAACTAGAGGAAATAAACTGGGAAAGGTTTGTACAGTGCTCTGGAAAACAAGCAGCACATGTTCGGTTCATCCAAGACTAGTTGTTGCTAAAACTTTTGCTCATTTGGCTCTCAGACCTTCTGTGTTGTTGTTTTGTTTGTTTTATTTATAATTTTATTTTTTTCTGTAAGAAACTTGAGTTCACAGCTCTCTTGAGTTCACAGATTCTCTCTACGGTGCTTCATTATTGTATTCTTCTGTGCAGCTGAGGAGAGAAGTGGACATCATTAGATAGAATTCTGAAGAACATTTTCATGTGATTTAAATCAATACCTGGTAATTGTTCTGATTGAATAAAGGTCTTGAAGAAAGAATGAAAGAAACAATAAAAAGAACTATGACTATATGTACTTAAAGGGCTGGTTGATTATGATTTGACTTGTCTAACTTTAGTTAGTGTGTAATGTTGCTGTTTGAGCATAAACAACATCTGCAAAGTTACGACGCTCAAAGCTCAAAGCAAAGGGAGATATTTGCTTTTACAGAAATCGCTTTTTAAGGACTACAACAAACGGCTGGTAGGAACTACAACATTCCTCCCGGGTTAGTGACATCACCAACCCTAAAATTTACATAAACCCCGCCCCTGAACACGATTTATAAATTATTATGACAGAATATGCTAATCAATGACTAGAAGATAACTACACATCAGCTTCATAAACTCATCAACTAACCATTCAGAAATGTCCTGTTGCTTCTACACGTTGTCTCTTCTTCTCGAGTCTCTCCATCATTCTGACTTTGGTTTGAACATAAAAGGCTAAAAGTTTTTGAAATGTTCAGTGTGTGTGTGAGGTAAAAGGACACAAGCTCTTGAAGCTCCGCCCCCTGCGCCGGGAGCAGCAGCTCATTTGCATTTAAAGGAAAAGGCACAAAATGGTGCGTTTTTGCTCACCCTCAAAAAGTGACAACTTTAACATGCGATATAAAAATATCTGTGGGGTATTTTGAGCTAAAACTTCACACACACACTCTGGGGACATCAGAGACTTATTTTACATCTTGTGAAAAGGGCATTATACCACCCCTTTAAGCATTAGTATTGCTCTGTTAGAAATGTTTATTCTGTAAGCACACTCAAAGAATAGTTTAGGAAGAAAATAAAAGGTTTATTTGTTAAGTTCATAATATTGAGAGCAAAGGGTAAATGTAGAAAGACATTATCAGACATAAACACTATTAGACAGTAATTTGCCTCTCTGTGATTAAACTTTGGGCTTCAGTTAATTCACAGGAAACGAGAGAGTTGTTGGCTATACACATAGGACGCGTTTTTGCTGTTAAAAATGTGAGGCGCATGTCTAGAGACGTATTTTTAAAAAGTAGAAAGCCGCGTCACACACAATGATCTGCAAAAGCATGGAGGCAAGATGCGAGCGCAACCGTCAATCACGTCTAGGGTGATGTTTACTTTATAAACGAAGGAAAAGTAGCGCAATGGGATGAAAAAACACATTCTGTGCATTTAATTGCCTCATTCCACACAATTAAAGTTGCATTCATTGCTATAGTAACATTAGGCTTCCATCGCGTTTTCATTCCAAATTATCACTGGACTTTAAATAAAATGTTAGTATTTTATTTGAAGTGAAAATAAGATAACGATGGTCTTGTCATGGAGAGGTGTGTTATAAAATGTTATAAATATAGTTAAATCCATCTATCTTTCCTCCATCCCACCTTCCCATAGATAGAACTGGGCCTGGAAACAAGGCGCTAACAAGGAACAGGTGTGAACAGTGAATCACTATGGAAACTAATGAGGGTAACTATGGAAACAAGGCAGCATGGGGGGGGTGTTCGGATTCAGCCCAAGAAACAGAAAACCAGGGAACGTCTCAGTTCTCTCTCCCTCCCTCACTGTTTGCTGATTAACTAAAGTAAAATTATTTCACAATCAAGAGGATAACGAATAATTTATGCATGACTGAAAATGCAAAATTTTAGACAATTTTTTATCCCGAATACAGTGTAATTTTCAGATAATTAGAAAAAGAAGAAGAAGAAGTTTTATTTATATCCTCAAGATCAAGATCGATACATTTCTATTTTTTTTTTTAGGATAAACCCTTTGAGATGTCGAGGGATCCCATGGGAAACATTCCAGTACATGTAAAGAAAACACCAGTTAGATATATTAGATTATGATACTGTCTGTACTAATAAGGGTTCGGATTATTACTTTGCAAATGATTGATTATTATTACTAATCACCATATGTGATGATATGCGCGCGCCAGAGCATCTGAAGCAGACTGACACGCGCATGCGCGCGCGCGTGAGAGAGCTTCGCGCGCACAGAACGAGAGCCGTGTGTTCGTCTTTTCTGCAACACACATGGTGAAAAGGTGAGTTTATTTTGGTGTAATTATATATACGTGTGCATTATTGCATATTGTGAGGCAAATTGGTATTAATATGATATGAGATTCTGCATCAATGCGGCGCGTCTATAGGCTGATTTATGTCGCGCAAACAGCATCCCACATACAAATATCATAAATAAACAGAAACAGAAAAATGTATCGAATGTCAGTCAGTGTGTATACATATAGTCATTATTCAATAAATAAATTGAAATCCATTATGAATAATGAAATGTTCATAATGAAAGATGCAGCTGATTTGATTAAACAGACATTATGTGCATGCAGTCCTTTTTCGAGGCATTTGGCATTAATTGATCAATACTACAACAAAAAAAAAACACGTAATAAACAGTTTCTAAATGATTATTATATCCTAAAAGAATGGCTGTGGATGTAAACAGCATCTGTTGATCTCAGGTGTTGTGTTGTAATTGTTCTCTGGGGATATGAGTGTTTGCTGTGTGTCTCCGGTGTGTTGTGGCATGCAGGCCTCTTACACCTGAGGCCTGGTTCATTTAATTAAGCATGATTAAGCGTTACAAGTGTTAAATGTGTTGCACAGATCCTCTTCTCTCCTGTGTGAAAGCATCTGGTGAGCTGAAAGTTGTGTCTGCAGCTGATGGGCTCTGAACTGGTGGAGATGGGAAAGAGCGCTGAACACACCAGTGGAGCGCAGGATCCCGACGGCTCCATACACACTCCGTCCCGAACCCTGGACTCGCCACACACTCCGTCCCGAACCCTGGACCCGTCACACACTCCGGCGAACGCCTGCTGCTTCTGCTGGTGCTGTTGCTGCAGCTGCTCCTGGTGAGGAGACTCTCGTCTTTAAAGGGATAGTTCACCCAAAAATGAACATTAGCCCATGATTTACTCAAGTCATCCTAGGCGTAAATGACATTCTTCTTTCAGACGAACACAATCCGAGTTATATTAAAAAATGTCGACTGGAAGATAGTTATTTTAGTCAATAAAGTTTTAAATATGGATATTTTTCTTACACGAACACATCCCTTCACTTCAGAAGGCCTTTATTAACCCCCAGAGCCTGTGGAGCACTTTTATGACGGATAGATGCACTTTTATGACGGATAGATGCACTTTTATGATGGACAGATGCACTTTTATGATGGATAGATGCACTTTTATGATGGACAGATGCACTTTTATGACGGATAGATGCACTTTTATGATGGATAGATGCACTTTTATGACGGATAGATGCACTTTTATGATGGACAGATGCACTTTTATGATGGATAGATGCACTTTTATGATGGATAGATGCACTTTTATGACGGATAGATGCACTTTTATGATGGACAGATGCACTTTTATGATGGATAGATGCACTTTTATGACGGATAGATGCACTTTTATGACGGATAGATGCACTTTTATGATGGACAGATGCACTTTTATGATGGATAGATGCACTTTTATGATGGACAGATGCACTTTTATGACGGATAGATGCACTTTTATGATGGACAGATGCACTTTTATGATGGATAGATGCACTTTTATGATGGATAGATGCACTTTTATGATGGATAGATGCACTTTTATGATGGATAGATGCACTTTTATGATGGATAGATGCACTTTTATGATGGACAGATGCACTTTTATGATGGACAGATGCACTTTTATGATGGACAGATGCACTTTTATGACGGATAGATGCACTTTTATGATGGACAGATGCACTTTTATGATGGACAGATGCACTTTTATGATGGACAGATGCACTTTTATGATGGATAGATGCACTTTTATGATGGACAGATGCACTTTTATGATGGACAGATGCACTTTTATGATGGACAGATGCACTTTTATGATGGATAGATGCACTTTTATGATGGACAGATGCACTTTTATGATGGACAGATGCACTTTTATGACGGATAGATGCACTTTTATGATGGACAGATGCACTTTTATGATGGACAGATGCACTTTTATGATGGACAGATGCACTTTTATGATGGACAGATGCACTTTTATGATGGATAGATGCACTTTTATGACGGATAGATGCACTTTTATGATGGACAGATGCACTTTTATGATGGACAGATGCACTTTTATGACGGATAGATGCACTTTTATGATGGACAGATGCACTTTTATGATGGACAGATGCACTTTTATGATGATAGATGCACTTTTATGATGGACAGATGCACTTTTATGATGGATAGATGCACTTTTATGATGATAGATGCACTTTTATGATGGACAGATGCACTTTTATGATGGACAGATGCACTTTTATGATGATAGATGCACTTTTATGATGGACAGATGCACTTTTATGATGGATAGATGCACTTTTATGACGGATAGATGCACTTTTATGATGGACAGATGCACTTTTATGATGATAGATGCACTTTTATCATGGACAGATGCACTTTTATGATGGATAGATGCACTTTTATGATGGACAGATGCACTTTTATGATGGACAGATGCACTTTTATGACGGATAGATGCACTTTTATGATGGACAGATGCACTTTTATGATGGATAGATGCACTTTTATGACGGATAGATGCACTTTTATGATGGACAGATGCACTTTTATGATGGATAGATGCACTTTTATGATGGACAGATGCACTTTTATGACGGATAGATGCACTTTTATGATGGACAGATGCACTTTTATGATGGATAGATGCACTTTTATGATGGATAGATGCACTTTTATGATGGATAGATGCACTTTTATGATGGATAGATGCACTTTTATGATGGACAGATGCACTTTTATGATGGACAGATGCACTTTTATGACGGATAGATGCACTTTTATGATGGACAGATGCACTTTTATGATGGACAGATGCACTTTTATGATGGACAGATGCACTTTTATGATGGATAGATGCACTTTTATGATGGACAGATGCACTTTTATGACGGATAGATGCACTTTTATCATGGACAGATGCACTTTTATGATGGATAGATGCACTTTTATGACGGATAGATGCACTTTTATGATGGATAGATGCACTTTTATGATGGACAGATGCACTTTTATGATGGACAGATGCACTTTTATGACGGATAGATGCACTTTTATGATGGATAGATGCACTTTTATGATGGATAGATGCACTTTTATGATGGACAGATGCACTTTTATGACGGATAGATGCACTTTTATGATGGACAGATGCACTTTTATGATGGATAGATGCACTTTTATGATGGATAGATGCACTTTTATGATGGACAGATGCACTTTTATGATGGACAGATGCACTTTTATGACGGATAGATGCACTTTTATGACGGATAGATGCACTTTTATGATGGACAGATGCACTTTTATGATGATAGATGCACTTTTATCATGGACAGATGCACTTTTATGATGATAGATGCACTTTTATGATGGATAGATGCACTTTTATCATGGATAGATGCACTTTTATGGACTTCACTGTCATTATAAAGCTTGGAAAAGCCTGGACATTTTTTTATATAACTCCGACTGTATTCGTCTGAAAGAAGAATGTCATATACACCTAGGATGGCTTGAGGGAGAGTAAATCAGGGGCTAATTTTCATTTTTGGGTGAACTATCCCTTTAATCTCCAACGTGTGTTCATGAGAGAACCACGACACATGCGTGTTGTGTTGACGCAAGAGCAGACATTGTTGTGTGAACCTGCATTGAAGAATAATATTTTGTAAAACACTGATTTTACAACTTTAGGTAAACTTTGATATAATACATAATATTCTCTGTACAGTTCAGGTGAAAAAAACATTTTGCAGCGGATTTTAAGCAAACTGAAGAATAAGTCTAGTGTGTTTGAGATATTTCACTGTGTGCTAGAGAACTTCATTAAGGCTAATGCAGACTGAGCTTAGGAGTACATCTCGTATTCATTAGGAGCCTCTCCGGAGACATTCAGGCATCACAGAAAACATGTTTTTATAATGTGTGTGTGTGTGTGTGTGTGTGTGTGTGTGTGTGTGTAGTCTGACAGTACGCTCTGCTAAGGAGGAAAAAACTATGACGACGATCTCAGAAGAACAAGAGGAGGCTGATATCGAACAGATGTGAGTTGTGTTATAAGTTAAAAAAATTAAATATTGCAAAAGTAGTCGCTAAGAACATCCCTCTTGGGAATTTTAAATGGGTCATGACATGCCTTTTTATTTATTTAATGTTCCTTGAGGTTTATTTATAATGTTAATAAAGTTTGTATTGAACAAACAAATATATATTGAACATGAAGATGAAAATATTTGCAACCCTCATTTTGCCTAATGGTTGGAATTTTGATTCATCCCAGTTACGGGAGTCTCTTGACTGACAACACAGTAGATCTACAAAGAATGAGCTCGCTGCTCAACCTTCAAATACTGTTTAGCATTAGCTTTAGCAGTGCAGCGCTTTCAGAAACCCTCCTCCCTCCCAGCTCCACCTGTATAGATCTGTATAGGTAATTCATGTACGCTATATTGTACAACAGCATATTTTGGCAATAGAAAGTCCCAAGCTTTGCCCGGCCTGGCAAAATACCGTACTTGCAGTGTAGCAGCTTTACTCTGCCAAGATGAAACATATCAACATTGTCATTCCCATTACCATAACACTCCAAGAGTGGTCATGACAGAACTATAACTAATTACATTTTTAACAAAATCAGAACTATAGACAATCACAGTCCATCTTGACAAATAACACACAAGTCCTTGTCTTTATTGGACACAGTGTGAACATGCACTCCGGCACAGGAATCTTCCCAAAGGAATTGAGGACCTACAGGCGTATATGGCGTCAGAAAGTGATTCATGACGTTCTTCAAGTGTGTTCGGCACTGTTACCAGGATGCAAAGTAGCAACAGTGATGAACAATCTGTAAAGCTGTGGACCTTTAGAGAAACCTTTTCCAACAGTGTACAGTGTTCAACAGTGTTTTATAGGGCAACACACTAATCTCGGCTCATTAATTTAAATTATTAATTATTAATTACACCTGTTCACTTTAGAGAATCCATTAGCCTTTTTCCTCCCTGTGTGGTGAATGTTTACACTGTGTGAAAGTCATGAACATGTATCGATGGTGTGTTATGTTCTAAAGCAGAGATAGTGTGTTTTTCACTGTTATACGGGAGGGGGAGTTATTACACATCTTCTGAAAGAGTACTGAATCCCCAGATCCAAAAACAAGCAAAGAAGAAGCAGAACAAGCGATAGAAGCATTGCTGACGCACATGTAAAATAACACGATCATCAAACATTCAACAGTGTATAAATAAAAACTGCGTAATGTTCCTGAATGAAATGTGGAACCCGTGAAGGGTTAACGACTGAAGCTTTGAGGTGTTGATGGACTCGATCGACTCCATCTGTGTCTGATCATCGATCTGAATCCCATCCGGGCGAAGTCTTTTTTAGCTTTTTTCATGCATGAAGCGAGAATAAAATGTTTGTTTTATTGTTTAAAAGCAGATGATCTGTTCTTTCTTTCTTTTTTATGTACTGTATATATAGCATGTTCAGATATTCATACAACACAATATTCTGGGGTCCATGAAAGTTTTGTGAAAATGATCAATAATGCTGGCACTGGCTGGCAACTTCTTAAAGAACACGGATGGGTAAAGAGTTAAAGATCTGTTCCTGATGTCCTGTCTCCTCTAGGCCTCAGCTCACTCTGGAGGAGGTCCAGTCGTGGGGAGAGTCATTCGAGTGCTTGATAAAAAGTGCTCAAGGTCGTTCGCACTTCCAACAGTTTCTCAAGTCTGAGTTTAGTGAAGAAAACCTGAAATTCTGGCTCATCTGTGAGGATCTAAAGAAAGAGACCAACAAAACCACGGTTGAACAGACGGTGAAACAAATATACGAGGACTACGTCTCTGTAAAGTCACCTAAAGAGGTATATATAAGCTCATTTCCACATGATAGCTCTGTGCTTTTGCTTAAACTTTTGTTGTTAAACATGAATATCTATAGCCGCGTTTCCACTGAAATTACCCCCAACAATTTGTCCCAGGAACTTTTCCTCCAGACCTGTTTCTGTGTGCGTTTCCACCGCGGTGTACAGTACCGTGAAGATTAGGCAAATAGTCCAGGACTGCGCACTACTTTCCAGTCCCCGCTGGATTTCATCCTCTGAATTTAAGCGTAATAAAGCCTGAACCTCATCATCGGTTGTATTTTTTAAACTCCATTGTTGATTCGAATAGCAAACAACTCAAGGGACTTTCGCACCGGAGGAATCGTTTCATAGTTTCTAGAACTATTGGCAGATGTTCCCGGGTATTGGCGTGTTCGCACCGCAGGAACTAACGTAAACTAATGAACATGGAGAGTGCAAACACTGTGAGCTCAGGCTCTGGCGTTCTCAGTGCCGTCAAAATAAAGGTCACAACAACAAGCGTGTCTTACATCACTTCAGAGTTCCTACTGGCTACTTTCCTAAGGGAATCATTAGTTGTTGGGGGAACCACTCTAGAACTACCCGGTGCGAAAGCTCCTTCTTACTGCACGCATCGCAAAAGATTTTTAAAAATGGTGGTTGAAATGAAAGAGTCAAACTGCGTGGTGTCAGCCAATCAAAATGCAGCATTAACTCAACCAATCAGCATGTTCAGAGCCCAAGTCCCGCCCCTGAAAGCTCCTGAACTTTGAAAAAGTAGTTCTGAACTTTCTGAGGGGGAAATTCTTACCTGGAACTTCATTTAAACCCAGGTTCCTGCGGTCGAAACACACCTAAAGTCCCTAGTTTCCTGCAGTGGAAACACGGCTCATGATTACCTGTGTTTGTGTATCCAGGTGAGCCTGGACTCGCGTGTGCGTGAAGTGATCCACAACAACATGCAGGAGCCCTCCACCTGCACGTTTGACGAGGCGCAGCAGCAGATCTACGTGCTCATGCAGAGAGACTCCTTCCCTCGCTTCATGAACTCCAGCATGTACGCAGACCTCCTTCAGAGCCTTCAGACGCCCAGCGAGTCCTAACACACACATATACACACTTCAGACACGCTTCCCTGTAGACCTCATAGATCCCTGTTTGCACGTACCTTTCATCCCAGGTGATCAGGTCAGACAAGACCCATCTGGGGTCTCATTTATAACCGTAGCGTCGCACAAAACAGAAAGAGCCGTACGCCACTTCCCACGCATACGGTGTGATTTATAAAAACAAACTTGACGGGAGAATGTGTAAGTACATCTGTAAGTAACCTCTGAGACATGCGTACGAACATTGGAGACGGAGCCGTTTGGCGACACCGATGGAGATCTGAGGGACTGATGAAGGAAAACATTAAATAGATTTAAACTATCTAATTTACACATTTAGAATAAATATGCCATTCTCATTGATGGAGTTAAGCACTTAAATTAGATGAAATCATAACCGAGAAGTTATAAAAAATGTTAAATTCTAATAAATAGTAATATTTGTAGTGGATGCGCTGCTTTTGAACACTTTTCCTGTGGCATGCTGAGATTTAATGTTTGCTCAGCGCATGATAATAGCAGAACTCGTGCTCTGAGGAAATATTTTCTCACAAAAATAATGATCAATAATGCACAATAAGGCCTATCTGATTGCATTACAAATTTTTTGCGCAGGTTCTGGCGTTCACACAGTTTTATAAACCCCAGTTTTATAGACCCCAGGTATTTACACGATTCTCAAATGCATCTACTTTTATTGCATTTTGTTGACCGAAGGGTCTCCGATTTCGTGCTACATACGTCATAGTACTGCAAAACACACGCCTAATAATAATCATGTAGGTCCCCAGAAACCGAAGCATGAACTCCACAAGACCTCTGAACGTGTGGTTCAGGAACGCTTTGAGAAGCAATTGAGCATCGATATTCCCCAGATCTCAATCCAATTGAGCATCGATATTCCCCAGATCTCAATCCAACTGAGCATCGATATTCCCCAGATCTCAATCCAACTGAGCATCGATATTCCCCAGATCTCAATCCAATCGAGCATCGATATTCCCCAGATCTCAATCCAATCGAGCATCGATATTCCCCAGATCTCAATCCAACTGAGCATCGATATTCCCCAGATCTCAATCTAACTGAGCATCGATATTCCCCAGATCTCAATCTAACTGAGCATCGATATTCCCCAGATCTCAATCCAACTGAACATCGATATTCCCCAGATCTCAATCCAACTGAGCATCGATATTCCCCAGATCTCAATCCAATCGAGCATCGATATTCCCCAGATCTCAATCCAATCGAGCATCGATATTCCCCAGATCTCAATCCAATCGAGCATCGATATTCCCCAGATCTCAATCCAACTGAGCATCGATATTCCCCAAATCTCAATCCAACTGAGCATCGATATTCCCCAGATCTCAATCCAATCGAGCATCGATATTCCCCAGATCTCAATCTAACTGAGCATCGATATTCCCCAGATCTCAATCCAACTGAGCATCGATATTCCCCAGATCGCAATCTAACTGAGCATCGATATTCCCCAGATCTCAATCCAACTGAGCATCTATGGGAAGCGCTGGACCAACAAATCTGATCATGGAGGCCTGACCTCGCAACCTGAAGGACCTGCTGCGAAAGTCTTGGTGCCACAAACCCCAGGACTTCAGCAGTCTGTGTCCGATGCGGGACAGCACCAGTCCAGGGTGGCGAGGGAGTGAATTCCTGGACTCAAAATGAACTCCCAATGTTTCCATTGAAGTTTTCAACTTCAGATGTGGTCTGAGTGATCCAGTCACATACGTATATCTTGGGCCCTATTTAAACTTGTGAATGGATTACATACCAGCGCCCAGTTGTTCAAAAAGGTTAATCTGGATCAGAATGATCTGGATTTGAAAATCCCACGTTTTGCTATCCAGGATCAGGGAATCCATTTGATATTTGTGCCGGTTTTTCAAAGCAATATTGGATTGGATCCGCCTGATCCAGAAACACACTTTTTCAGATTACCAAATCATGCTCTACGACATGGTGATAGGACAAAATATGAGATGGGGGATAAAAAATTGTTTTTAATGCTTTTGCGTTCTCCCAGAAAAGTTTTGTGTAGCGTTCACCCGAGAAACTTTGCGTTCGCTCACAAAGAACTTTTGACTGGTTCATCTCTCATGATTGTGCCAATGCTCAGACAGTGATATAAAAAAACAAAACAAAAAAACACTTTAAATTAAACTCATTTTATTTGATATCTACAGCTGTTTGGGGATTTTATGGCACCAAAATCTGTTTTTTATTTTACTGGATGCTACCGAAAAGCTTAATGTCTACTGCTAATTAGGGGCCAAGCACTGAAGGTGTGTAATCGTTGGCGTTTTTCTTCTTCTTCTTCCTCCGCTCTGGGAGTCTATGGCAGCCCATTGAAGCGCTTGCGGGAAAGTTATGAAATTTGGCACACTGACAGAGGACAGTCTGAACTGTCACCACAGCAAATTTGGAGTCTCTAACTCATTCCCTCTAGCGCCACCAACTGTCCAAAGTTGCACTTATGTTTATGTTAACTTTTGAACCATAAGGGCTAGAAACGATTCTTTGGCTCAAGGCGACTCGGTTGCCTATGACGTCATTTTCAGTCTGGGAAATTCTTCCGCCATTTTGATTTTTCTAACTCTCCCTAGACCGTTGCTCTGATTTACACAAAAATTTAACCAGATCATCTTCAGACCATGCCGACAAAAAGTTATGGAATTCAAGTTGATTCGAATTGACAGTTTCAGGGCAGTGCCACCTAGTGCTCAGGAGATATGGAAAATTTACAGGTTTCCAAAAAAATCACAAAATTTGTCTCTTTAGATTCGGTGCAGAATTTTGGGCGTCAGCCATTTTGATCTTAAAATGCTATATTTTACGAAAGCGTAACGAAACTCTATACGTCTTCAGCACCATGCCCTGAAGGTACACAAAAAGGTTCGAGACAGCGCCACCCTGTGATCATAAGTTATGATGAAATTTACAAAAAGGCTAATTTTGATTTAACTTTTGATTAAATTATGCTATGAAACTGGTCTTAACTGATTCCTTGGGTCACGCTGAGAACATTAATACCAATTTTGCCCCAGTCTGCCAAACTCTCTGTCCACCATTTTGATTTTATTTAAAAAAAAATTATATTTTTCAAACTGGTGGTCCGAATTTCACCAAAATTGAATAGTATCATCTTCAGACCATGCTGGCAAAAAGTTACGGATTTCAAGTTACTAGACGAAACGGTTGTTGAATTCCGCATCGACATATTTAATGGCATGATGCCAAACCGACTCTGAGGCTTTATCTCTCAACGCTTCGGCACCAAACTTTGCTTGTGTCATTGTCACTTCACTCTGAACACACCACATCAGTTTGGTCACAGCGCCACCTATTGGTTGAAAGTGATAAACCATTAAATCATTACTAGTGACTGTATTTATGATTTTTTCAGCCATTTTCTCTTAAATCATCTTAAGATGCTCGTTGTTGCAGCTTTTCTAAAGTTCCAGCCATGCAGTCATGATCAAAAGCCAGATCAAAGCCAAGATTGGATTTTGTGATCTAATCTTATTTCAGAATCCTTTTTTGTTGCCAAAATCAGATTCCTTTTGAACAACTGGGTCCAGGTGTAGATGAAGCCTTAGAGACGCTTGTAAGTCATTCACTTGTTGCATTGTTCATAGAACTATCTGTGCTCGGATATACACTTAAAATGGCAGAACCGTGATTGTGCCTTGCCTCACACACTAGGATAGGCTTAAACAGGTGTCATGAAACACTGGTGCTTCTATTAGTCTCAGTCTAGAGGATTTACCATTTATATGTGAAATGAGATAATGAGATCTTGCACCGACTCACACCAAAGCAGGACTGACATCGATCTGTGGAGATCACCATCTCATCTGTTTATGACTTGATGCAATTAATGCATTTTATAAACTTATGTATACTGTATAAACTGTACAAAAAGAGAAAATTAACAATAAAGTACAAAAAGAAAACTGTTTTTAATGTCCCATGTGCAATCCTTGATTTAAAAACAGTATTAAAAACTAATCCAGAATTAATCCTACATCTAAATGGAAGTTGTAGGATTTAAGATATCTGCTCATAACAAACATAATTACAAACACAATTAAACAATGCTGGCAGTCAAAATGATATATACAGTGGGCTCGCTTGGCAAATATGAGTAAAACTGACTAAAAAATGGTTTGTGCCATTTCTCCTCTAATCTTTCATTCAAAATATTCACAAAAACCTAACTTTTAATTGAAGTTAATTTACTCAAAATATAAATGTAAACCATAAAAAAAAAAAAAAAAAAACCCTATGTGCCAAAATGATTGGCACCCCTTCAAACTGAAGGTCAAACTGAAGGATGTGTGCGTTTAAGTTCACCATAGTGATCAGGAAGTGATGTCATGACTTCCTGTATGGCTTCCAATATTTGTGGAGCACACTGTATATGTATGCATGTACGTATATATTACTGATTTTTCATGCAAATTGATGCAATCACATAGTAAAATAGTATATTTTAGTTTATCATAAATGCTTGTCTGTACATATTGGTGCATTTTAACTATAGTTCAAAGACAACAGAATTATAGAATTATATATACAGATAATTATTCAGGGCTTGGCAAATCTGGCCCATGAGATTTACTTTACTGCAGAGATTTTCTCCAACCCTGATCAAACACCCATAAATAGAGCCTCAAATAAATCAAACTATAATAGATTTTCATTTAATTGTAAATAACATTTACAAAACATTACATTCAGTTTTCACTTAATCATAATTTTTTTTGAAAGTACATTATTTCCATTATAAACACTGTTTTCAGTTCATGTTGAGTTTGGAAGTGTTCAGATGTCTGATTGGAGAATGATGATTCATGGACTGATTGGGGGAAGCTGCCGCTCAATAAACTGTTTGATGTCCATCATTTCCTGTTGTGAGAAACGGAGAAGAGAATCAGTTGAAAACATTTCATGTTAAAATGGACCTTTTTCACAAACTGTTCAACACTTAACTGAAAATCTATTAAAAAAATGTTTTATAGACACTTATAACACTATACTTACTGTTATATGACCTAATAAGCAAAAATGTTTCTAATAATAGCCGAGGGAGTGACGGCACATTTCACATCATTCTCTCGTCTGACGGCTGAATACAATCTCTCGATATATCATGGATTGTTTTATTTTGCTGTTGGAGAAAATAGGAATACTATGGAAGCTTGTTTCAGCCACTAAATAATAAATAAATAATAATAATTATGACTTTTTATCTCACAATTCTGACTTTTTTTCTCACAATTGCAAGATATGAAGTCAGAATTGTTAAAAATTAAAGTCGCAATTCTGAGAAATAAAGTCGCAATTGGGAGATATAAAGTCGTAATTCTGAGATATAAAGTCGCAATTCTGAGAAATAAAGTCGCAATTCTGAGATATAAAGTCACAATTGCGAGATATAAAGTCGCAATTCTGAGATATAAAGTCGCAATTCTGAGAAATAAAGTCGCAATTGCGAGATATAAAGTCGCAATTCTGAGAAATAAAGTCGCAATTGGGAGATATAAAGTCGCAATTCTGAGAAATAAAGTCGCAATTGCGAGATATAAAGTCGCAATTCTGAGAAATAAAGTCGCAATTGGGAGATATAAAGTCGTAATTCTGAGATATAAAGTCGCAATTCTGAGATATAAAGTCGCAATTGCGAGATATAAAGTCGCAATTCTGAGATATAAAGTCGCAATTCTGAGAAATAAAGTCGCAATTGCGAGATATAAAGTCGCAATTCTGAGAAATAAAGTCGCAATTGGGAGATATAAAGTCGCAATTCTGAGAAATAAAGTCGCAATTGCGAGATATAAAGTCGCAATTCTGAGAAACAAAGTCGCAATTGGGAGATATAAAGTCGTAATTCTGAGATATAAAGTCGCAATTCTGAGATATAAAGTCGCAATTGCGAGATATAAAGTCGCAATTCTGAGATATAAAGTCGCAATTCTGAGAAATAAAGTCGCAATTGCGAGATATAAAGTCGCAATTCTGAGAAATAAAGTCGCAATTGGGAGATATAAAGTCGCAATTCTGAGAAATAAAGTCGCAATTGGGAGATATAAAGTCGCAATTCCTAGATATAAAGTCGCAATTGCGAGATATAAAGTCACAATTCTGAGATATAAAGTCGCAATTCTGAGAAATAAAGTCGCAATTGCGAGATATAAAGTCGCAATTCTGAGATATAAAGTCGCAATTGCGAGAAAAAAAGTCAGAATTGCGAGATGTAAGCTCGCAATTGTGAGACAAAACGTCGCAATTATCTTTTAAAATGTTTTATTTTGTGGCAGAAACAAGCTTCCATAAAATACAAAAAATAATCTCCCGTTCATCGCTATAGAAGTTCCCGAAGCATGATGGCTTCTGTGAACCCCGGAAATGTGAAAAGGGTCCAATAATGCATTCAGCTCCTCTGTTCCAAACCTTAACGAGCACACGGAGCAAATTAAGGCTGTTCCTCGTTATGAAGAACCCCAGAACGGCCTTGATGAGCTTCCGATGCAGTTACTGGTGAGGCGACTCCATAGATTAGGAACAGAGATTATGTATTTCAGGTAGAGCTGCACGATCCTGGATGAACTGAGCATCATGATTTTTTTTTAGGTTTTAAACAAACTTAACAAAATAACGTAATATCCCATTTTGTTCTGACAAAATGTCTATTCAAAATATTTAATTAATTTGAAATATTAATAACAAATTGGGTTGAGTGAATGATTCAATGACTCACTCATAAATACACCATTGTTTCATTACTGGATGAATCAGCGTTTTTTGAATGAATCTTTTAAAAGAATTATAACACATACTTTAACGGTCTCTTGTCGCCATCTACTGGTGTAATCGATGCAATCGTTATTTGAAGCGTCAAGTTGCAGTACTTTCAAAAGGTGATTTGCTCTATTTTGATCACTACTGTAAACATCAGTGTTTATATCCGAACTATAAACTTTTATCCCAGTTCTTCTGTCATAATATGAATATTTGTAAGAGAAAAATAATGATAATGTGTAGTTGAAAAGACTGGTGTGAAGTATATCTGTACATGACAACTGCTCTCTCCGGATCAGAACGTTGTGTGTGTGTGTGTGTGTGTGTGTGTGTGTGTGTGTGTGTGTGTGTGTGAGTGTGTGTGTGTGTGTGTGTGTGTGTGTGTGAGTGTGTGTGTGTGGTTCAGGAATTAGATCATGTGTGTGTTTGAATCGAGATCATGATCTCTTTCCGCTCTAACTCCAGTATAACGAGATCTTGGTTTCCTCGAACCTCGGGACAGGCGCTGTGAGGCATCCCAGGATAGGTTTTAAAGGTGATGTTGGAGGGGTTGAGCATCATCTTGAGTTTCTCCACAGTGAGACTGCCTAAGATCGGAGGAACGAGAGGATCTGCTTCACCGTGACACTGCAGCACCGAGATCTCCTTATTACTGATGATCACTGACTGAGTTAGTGTGAGAGAGAACAGAGGAGAAACACACACATGACATTAAAGGAGTCGTTCACTTCAGAATTAAAATGTCCTGCTAGTTTACTCTCCGCACGTCATCCAAAATGTTCATGTGTTTCTTTCTTCAGTGGAAAAGAAATGAAGGTTTTTGAGGAAAACACTCCAGGATGTTCCTCCATATAGTGTCTTCAATGGGGTCCAACGGGTCGAAGGTCCAGATGTGAGTTTCAGTGCAGCTTCAAAGTCTCGACACGATCCAGCCGAGGAATAAGAGTCTCATCTAGACAAACCAGCCGACATTTATAACAAAAATACTTTTTAACCACAAACGCTCGTCTTCCACTCGCTGTGATGCGCCACACATTACGCAATCAGGTTGAAAGGTCACGCGTGTTCCGGGTCAGAAATGTAGAGTAGGGAGAAAAACTCTCATCTAATTTTCTCCTCCAACTTCAAAATCGTCCGAAATCGTTGTTTTAACTTTTATTTATTTATTTGTGAATGGCGTTTGACTCAGTCTTTGCACGTTCGCTTTATAAACACTGGGTCGGTTTTTACGCCTACGTCCCGCTTGACCTTTCAACCTGATTACGTAATGTGTGTCGCATCACAGCGAGTGCAAGACCAGCATTAGTGGTTAAAAGTATATAAATGTTTATTTGTTATGAAATGTCCGCTGGTTTGTCTAGATGAGACTCTTATTCCTCGGCTGGATCGTGTCGAGACTTTGAAGCTGCACTGAAACTCACATCTGGACCTTCGACCCGTTGGACCCCATTGAAGACACTATATGGAGGAACATCCTGGAGTGTTTTCATCAGAAACCTTCATTCCTTTTCCACTGAAGAAAGAAACACATGAACATCTTGGATGACGAGGAGGAGAGTAAACTATCAGGAGATTTTAATTCTGAAGTGAACGACTCCTTTAAACGGCATTCGCAACCCATCGTACTTTGGCAGTTTGTCTTCTTTACAGCAGAATTAAAGTGCATCATTGATCATTAAGTTTCTGTTTATCACTGTAAAGCAGCTTTGAATCAATCTATATAGTATAAAGCGCTATATAAATAAAGGTGACTTAACATTGTGGCGTTAGAATAAAAGAAAAGTTTCAGAGGTGATGGATGGTATTACATTTGGATATAAGATTATGAAGACATTTTGTAATAACATGCACTGATAAACTGTGCATGAATATGATGGTATTGAAGCAGGTGTGAAACGTGTTCTGTAATGCTGTGATCTGGATATTCCCCGACCTGTGAGAGCGAGTTCCTGAGGGGCAGCCAGCAGCTAAGAGCTACGACACCCGCTAGCTTCTGCCGCGCCGTCAGCGCGCTGTAGAGCGAGAGCGCTCCACCCTACACACACACACACACACACACACACACACAGTGTGAAGAAGCTTTAAAAGACTGAAGGTTAACCGTTTTGAAGGCAATAAAGTCCATCAAAAATAAAAGACAGACCGACAGATAGGTTGCTATGGTGTTTTAGCATGTTGCTAACATGTTTTAGATGGTTGCTAGTATGTTTTTAGAATTAACACACTGTTACCATGATTTAGCATGTTGCTAACACAAATCAGCTCATTGCTATCAAGTTTTAACGTGTTGCTAGTATTCTTTAGCACATTGCTAGCATGTTTATAAACATAAATTGGCACATTAACATGTTTATAGCAGAAATTAAGACATTGCTAATATGATTTAATATATTATTAGCATGTTTCTAGTATAATTTAGTATGGTGTTAACATGTTGCTAGCATGTTTCTAACATGATTTAACACATTGCTTGTATGTTTTAGCATTAGCTAACGTGTTATAGCACATGATTTAGCACGTTAACATGTTTCTAGCATGAATGAGCACACTGCTAGCACAATTTAATGTTGCTAGCATGATTTAGCACATTGCCATCATGTTTCTAGCATGATTTAACATATTGATAGCATATTTTAACATAAATTAAAACATCACTAGCATGTTTTAGCATCTTGCTAACATTTTTGTCAGTTGGAGTTTGAATTTTTCGTCAATGTAAGTCTATGGGATTTTTCCATTTAATCATCATTTTTAGGAAAACCGTGAGTCGGATCAGTTAGAAAAGAGACAGTAACGCGAGTCTGAACAGTCTGGAGGTCTGAGCCAAGTTTGAGGGTTATAGCATGAAAGTCTCAGAGGAAAAAGAATATGTTTAATTTTCCTGTTATCAGACATTTCATCTGGACCAATCAGACACTGGTGGGCGGAGTCATTGTAAACAGAGAGAGAGAGAGAGAGAGAGAGAGAGAGAGAGAGAGAGAGACACTGTCCTAACCTGAGAAAAGCCTCCCAACACAATCCTGTGAGAAGGAATCCCGTTCTTCACTTCTTCATCGATCAGTGCTTTGACTGCAGACAAACTCAGTCGTTCACATGTCATGGCAGACTCAGCGTTCAGTCGTTCTTTCGCTAGTTTATATTATTATTTCGCTAGTTTATATTATACTCAACTGCTCTCAGCGGCTCTTCTGATTCCAGACTCATCTTCCTCGGCATCAGGACGGAGGCTAATTATGTCAAACCTAAGAAGCACATCAGGGAAGTGTGTAGTAAGTAGAGTTGTGTGTGTAGTAAGTAGAGTTGTGTGTGTAGTTGTAGAGGAGTGTGTGTAGTTGTAGAGTTGTGTGTGTAGTTGTGTGTAGTTGTAGAGTTGTGTGTGTAGTTGTAGAGGAGTGTGTGTAGTTGTAGAGTTGTGTGTGTAGTTGTGTGTAGTTGTAGAGTTGTGTGTGTAGAGTTGTGTGTGTGTGTAGTTGTAGAGTTGTGTGTGTAGTTGTAGAGGAGTGTGTGTAGAGTTGTGTGTGTGTGTAGTTGTAGAGTTGTGTGTGTAGTTGTGTGTAGTTGTAGAGTTGTGTGTGTAGTTGTAGAGTTGTGTGTGTAGAGTTGTGTGTGTAGTTGTAGAGTTGTGTGTGTAGTTGTAGAGGAGGAGTGTGTGTAGTTGTAGAGTTGTGTGTGTAGTTGTAGAGGAGTGTGTGTAGTTGTAGAGGAGGAGTGTGTGTAGTTGTAGAGGGGTGTGTGTGTAGTTGTAGAGGAGTGTGTGTAGTTGTAGAGGAGTGTGTGTAGTTGTAGAGGGGTGTGTGTGTAGTTGTAGAGTTGTGTGTGTAGTTGTAGAGGAGTGTGTGTAGTTGTAGAGGAGGAGTGTGTGTAGTTGTAGAGGGGTGTGTGTGTAGTTGTAGAGGAGTGTGTGTAGTTGTAGAGGAGTGTGTGTAGTTGTAGAGGAGTGTGTGTAGTTGTAGAGTTGTGTGTGTAGTTGTAGAGGAGTGTGTGTAGTTGTAGAGGAGTGTGTGTAGTTGTAGAGTTGTGTGTGTAGTTGTAGAGTTGTGTGTGTAGTTGTAGAGTTGTGTGTGTAGTTGTAGAGGCGGAGTGTGTGTAGTTGTAGAGTTGTGTGTGTAGAGTTGTGTGTGTAGTTGTAGAGTTGTGTGTGTAGTTGTAGAGTTGTGTGTGTAGTTGTATAGTTGTGTGTGTAGTTGTAGAGGCGGAGTGTGTGTAGTTGTAGAGTTGTGTGTGTAGTTGTAGAGTTGTGTGTGTAGTTGTGTGTGTAGTTGTAGAGGAGTGGGTGTAGTTGTAGAGGAGTGTGTGTAGTTGTATAGTTGTGTGTGTAGTTGTAGAGGCGGAGTGTGTGTAGTTGTAGAGTTGTGTGTGTAGTTGTAGAGGAGTGGGTGTAGTTGTAGAGTTGTGTGTGTAGTTGTATAGTTGTGTGTGTAGTCGGAGTGTGTAGTTGTGTGTGTAGTTGTAGAGGCGGAGTGTGTGTAGTTGTAGAGTTGTGTGTGTAGTTGTAGAGGAGTGTGTGTAGTTGTAGAGTTGTGTGTGTAGTTGTAGAGTTGTGTGTGTAGTTGTAGAGGAGTGTGTGTAGTTGTGTGTGTAGTTGTAGAGGCGGAGTGTGTGTAGTTGTAGAGTTGTGTATGTAGTTGTAGAGTTGTGTGTGTAGAGGAGGAGTGTGTGTAGTTGTAGAGTTGTGTGAGTAGATGTAGAGGCGGAGTGTGTGTAGTTGTAGAGTTGTGTGAGTAGATGTAGAGGCGGAGTGTGTGTAGTTGTAGAGTTGTGTGTGTAGTTGTAGAGGAGTGTGTGTAGTTGTAGAGGAGTGTGTGTAGTTGTAGAGTTGTGTGTGTAGTTGTAGAGTTGTGTGTGTAGTTGTAGAGGAGGAGTGTGTGTAGTTGTGTGTGTAGTTGTAGAGGCGGAGTGTGTGTAGTTGTAGAGTTGTGTGTGTAGGTGTAGAGGAGTGTGTGTAGAGGAGGAGTGTGTGTAGTTGTAGAGGCGGAGTGTGTGTAGTTGTAGAGTTGTGTGAGTAGATGTAGAGGCGGAGTGTGTGTAGTTGTAGAGTTGTGTGTGTAGTTGTAGAGTTGTGTGTGTAGTTGTAGAGGAGTGTGTGTAGTTGTAGAGTGTGTGTAGATGTAGAGGAGTGTATTGTAGAGGAGTGTGTGTAGTTGTAGAGTTGTGTGTGTAGTTGTAGAGTTGTGTGTGTAGTTGTAGAGTTGTGTAGTTGTAGAGGAGTGTGTGTAGTTGTAGAGGAGTGTGTGTAGAGGAGGAGTGTGTGTAGTTGTAGAGTTGTGTAGTTGTAGAGGAGTGTGTGTAGTTGTAGAGTTGTGTGTGTAGTTGTAGAGGAGTGTGTGTAGAGTTGTGTGTGTAGTTGTAGAGGAGTGTGTGTAGTTGTAGAGTTGTGTGTGTAGTTGTAGAGGAGTGTGTGTAGAGTTGTGTGTGTAGTTGTAGAGGAGTGTGTGTAGTTGTAGAGGAGTGTGTGTAGTTGTGTGTCTCACCAGGAAGGCATCGCCATGTTCATGTTGAGGGACACCGGCATGACTGGACTTTCATGGTCAGTAACAGGAAAACAACAACATGAGAAAGAAAGAAAGAAAGAAAGAAAGAAAGGAAGAAAGAAAGAAAGAAAGAAAGAAAGAGAAAGTAAGTGCACGAGTCGCTCCTGTATATGTAATGCACAGAGGAGAGTGAGTGAAGGGTACGACCTCTCTGGTTTGGGTTAGGGCTTCTGAAGCTTTAGTCTTTACCCAGAGATCAGTGCGCATCAGACTGCCAAACTCATATCTAGTGTTATCAGGTGATGTGTTAATGACAGCTAATAGATGACCGCTTCAGTGAAACAGTGCTGGTTTGTAAAAGCTGTTTTGACTGAGTTTTCGCTGCATTTACACTGTTTGACCAGCAGGGGTCGCCAGCGGAACACTGAATCATTGAGCGGATCAGTCGATTAAAAACACTTCGTTTCTCTGGTCTCGATTAACAGGCTGCACCTGCTCCGAAATTTTTCTTAACGAATAAAGTTAAAGAAAAATCTTACCAATTATTTACAGATGTTCCCGTCACTGACAGATCCTGCTCACTGTGTGAAGCTTTGTCCAAAACTCATTTGTCCCTTAACTCAATCTTATTTAAATCATAATAAAAATGATTGAATTATCCTGAATGTATTGCTTTAATCTTGTAAACATATTATTTTCGGGGGTTTTATATTAATGACTAAAATATGTCCGTTTAGGTATAAACTTACTTTTGTTTACATTCATAAATGTAAATACAGTAATAAATAAACCCCACTTTAACATCTTCAAGCTAAATTGAATTTGTGCTTAAAGGGACTATTATGCAAAATGAAGTTGTTTGAACATGTGTCAGCAGTGTGTGAACACAACCACTCGATGATGGTGAACATACACACACTCCTCTTTTCTTAATCCCCATAAATCATAAGCAGTGTCTCAGAAAAAGTTGAAGATTGTAGCTTTTGTGATGTCATAAATGCTAAGGCCACGCCCACAAGTTCTGTCGGACTCCGCCCTATTAGCATAGACCCGCCCTGAGTGAGTCCGCCATGTTTATCTCCTCGCCAGAGCGTTTCACAGCAGCATTCAAGTAAGAAATTAATTCTTATTAAAACTACTAAAGTTATTCAGTCAAGAGCAGTGAGTGGTTTTCTGTGTTTCTTTTGTTGTTTGATTCATACAGGCTCCGCCCTCTTCTGGAAAGGGGGCGGGGAGCAGCAGCTCATTTGCTTTTAAAGATACATGCAAGAAAACAGCATGTTTTTCGTTCTACTCAAAAAACGGTGTAATAAATGATCTGAAACATTCTGGGGACACATGAGACTTACATAGCATCTTGTAATGAGGGGCATAACAGGTCCCCTTTAAGTAATCTTGTTAATGTCTATTAATAAGCGATAAAAGCATGTCAATTTGTTTGTTTTTTACTTCATCGGAATGGTACGAAACTTGGTAAACGTTTTGGCACTTGCTGTGTGAACACAAAAAAAATCACGGACATGATTCGAACAGGTTTAATGGTCTGTAAACAATAGTCACACTTGAGCTCCTCGCGTCAAAAATGAGCGCATTGGAAATGAACGGGAGACGAGTTTCCTCTAGTGGAAGCGTTTGGTACTGCAGCCGAACAACATCTCACTGAAAGCTCATTTACTGAGATATCAACCTCAGATTTGGAACACAACTTGTTTAGATTTATGGCTTTGATTTTCTTGCAGTTTTAGAGTAAAATGTGTTTTTGAAAATATACATTTCATGAAAAAAAAAGAGTCATAACAATAAACATAAAATAACTTTTATTAATTTTATTTTATAGTAACTTTTTTTAAGTAAACTTTTTTTAACTTCAGCAATAATGTGCCAGGTGTCGTCTTTGAAAAGAGATCAAACTTAAGTCTGTGCTTTAAAGCATTCAAGATTTACGACAGTTTAAGGTGGAAATTACATTTTCAGGTCTATGCTCAAAACGTGAATAAATGGATTATAAATACAACGTAAATATAATGTAGTACCATAAAATCCACTAAAAATACAAAAGATTCAATAAAAAACATCAAACTAAAATATCCTTTCATTGAAAAAAACAAACAAGAATTCGGTCATTTTTGACCATCACGCGAAGAGCACCAGAGGGTTATTATTCCTTAATATGCCTTCAACATCATTTGTATAATATTCCTTATTAACAGTTTTTCCTTTATACTGCCACTTGTTAGTTGAATGTAAAAGTTTGAATGTAATAATTATGATTTCACGGGGTCAAGCATTTTTCAGCAAAGGCATAATAACAATAACACAGGCAAATATCAGGTCACGTGGTACAGCATAACAGGAATGACCCATGACAATGTGCTAAATAAATATAAATGTATGTGTATTACATACGCATGAGGGCAGATGTACTTGACATGAGGAGCCCTGATGGCCGCCAGAGCTTGAGCCCAGCCGTGTCTGAGGAGAGCACAACCTGTCAAACACTTCATCAGACTTCATTCAATCATGACACATAATCGAGATACGGTTTACCCTGTGTCTCCCAGGCCGTGGAGGAATATCACCTGGAGGGGGAAACACACAACAAGCTAAAAGTATATAACATTTAAACCCCAAAATCTGAGGGCAGTATAGCGCTGATGACGTCACTTACAGCAGCCGTTGCTTTACTAGCGGCGGGAACGATCGCTGACATGTTATTAGCGCGCGAAAGAGTCCTTCAGCTTTGTATTCGTGAACAGAACGCTTCAATGTCATCAGCTCACAGCGACAGTTATGATTCTGGACTCACTCACTCACTGACGGGCGCTTTCGAAACACGCTTCATAAAGCTTCGGATCCTGAGTGAATCATTGGATCTGAACCAGTGACTCGGAGTCGGAGCAAAGTCACGTGATTTCAGTACGAGTCATAGGGGGCGATGATCTCCGTGAACCCATGAACCAGTGTCTGTATATGATTTTACCTGATCTCTGATCAGTTTTACACATTTGTAGACATTTAATGACACCTTTCATGACAAATTATGTAATAAAAAGGAAGAGTTGTAGTTAAAAGTCTGTTTTCATTGGCCAAACTCACCATAAAACAAACGATACAAGCCCTATAATATAATAAAATAACTAATATTATAGAGATATTTCATATATATATATGTGTTAATCGCATTTAATAGATGATAGCTTCAATGAAACATTGCAGTTGGTTTTCTGCACGAGTTTTCGCTGCATTACACTGTTCTGACCAGCAGGGGTCGACAGCGGAACAGTGAATCAATTGATTCACTGTGAATCAATTCATTTGGTGAATCAATTGATTCAAAGCTTAAAAAAACGCTTCGTTTCTCCCACTACAGGTTTAAGGTCAGAACCTGCAACCCTAGTGTAAATGCTGCCCGTTTTATTGGTATTGGAAATCATAATTTTATACTGTTCATGTGATGATTCGGTTGTTATAGTTATTTAGAACTGAGTCCGTGAAGGATATTGAAACATTAACATTTTTATTGTAAGTTCTGTTTTTTAACATTATTAATAGACCTCAACCATAATTATGGCATAATGATTTACTGAGGATGCGTCACAATTAATGGTTAATAATTATTTTTCACAGTTCTATATCTGTTCAATACTGATTTGCAACTTCATTGTAACCGATGTTTCAGTGAATACAAATATGTCATGTGACTTTTATTATTGTTCTTTCCCGCATGTGCTTCCGGTTTATCGCACCACGTGAGCCTCCCCATGTCACCTGCCCTTGACTAGCATTTCTCCTGCTCTATCATGTCTGTGAGCAAGACAACATCGGGGAAAACCATCGACATCGTGAAGAATCTGCCTCGCATTACACTCGCAAACCTGCGACCGAATCCCGGTGCGACGAAAGATGTGAGTTTGTTCTTCCGCGAGGCGTTACCATGGAGCTGATTAGCGTGCTAGCATGATCAGATGCTCAAAACTTTCTAATAATATTCTAAAATTACATTATAAGTTTTATAATGAAAGTAGTCGTTTATGAAGAATGAATTATCCTTAAATTTAGTAAGAAAGTTATGAAATAAAAATTAATATTTCTTTAATATCAGTGTTTTTGTCCAATAGAAATATCCAAACCTCTTTTAATCAAGGTACAGTTACTTGAGATGCAAAAATGCAGAACAAAACGAGCAAAAACCAATATCTGAGTTATGGAAACTTCCCTGTGAAGTGTATTCTGAGCCCGTTGGCTGATATTTCTTCTCATTTTAACCACAAAGTCACTTTATTTTGATCAGTTTCACAGTAAACAAGACTTCATATTTTGTCATTTTGTATGTCCAGTAAATTATCTTGATTTATGAACCTTTAGACGATCTCTGTCTATTAAAGTCCCCCTGTGGTGTAAATCCAGCGTTTAATGTTGTTTATGTGTCTATGTGGTGTTTTTAATCTGCTTTAAGACAAACCATGTGTAAATTCATAAGTCGACAGCATTGCTGAGTATTTCCTCCTTAAATCTGCAGTGAACCAAAGACAGCCTCAAAAACACGCTTTGAAATCGCTGGTGTTTCTGACGTCACAAACTACCTTGTAACCAATCAGATCAACGTGTGATCGTCAACCAGTGGATCTCTGAGCTGAGGGAGTGAGTGGAGGCGGGGCTCATTCGCATATTCATAGCACCGCGCATACTAAATGAGGCAAGGGTGTCGAGCTACATTCAAGATATGTTAAGGAAAAAAACATTTAAATATGTAATTTTGGTGATTAAAGATGAGTTTTAAGGGATATAATTATAGACTACAGGGAGACTTTAAACCTTTAAAATGTTAAATCTATTAAAATCGTGCAGCTCTACTAGAGAACATGGCGTTCCCTTCGCTCTATTCCTCGTTTCCTGAGCTCGGTCTTGAGAGGAGTTGGTCTTGTTCCCGCACAGGAGAGGCGCAGAGGTCGAGGGCTGCACGGAGGGAACCGCAGCGGCCGGGGTCATAAGGGGGAGCGGCAGCGAGGGAACCGCCCGCGGCTGGGCTTTGAGGGCGGACAGACCCCGTTCTACCTCATCATCCCCAAATACGGATACAACGCCGATCACAGGTATAACGGCTAGCTCTGCAACGGATCGGCTCCCCACGGTTCGGCACGCATGTGATTCGCGGATTAACTGCTAAATTTAACCAATATCGATTTAAAGTTTATCAGATGTACGTGTTTTGTGAGATTGATTCCTCTGTGTTTCCGTGTCCTTTTAACGGACACATAAACACAAAATGATGTCTAAACACCGTCTCTGCGAGTGTTCTCCCGGTTCTGTCGTAGTGAACGGTTGAGAAAGAGAAAAGTGTGTCGGTTTATTCTGTCTTAAAGTGACAGTAGCCTAATATTCCTGCTGGTGTTTGTGTCATTAATGTTAATAAAACAACAAAATACAGCTTTAATAAAGATGAAACTATATTTAATTTCTTCATTGAGCAAGTATTTTACATTTAGACTTAATTATTCATTTCTGTACCTGAATACTACTATTAGACTACTATCACTGACTGTGCACAAATGTTCAACTTTATCAGTTAGACTAGTAGTTTTTGATGTGTGTGTGTGTGTGTGTGTGTGTGTGTTCCAGCCGCCGGCCGCAGTATCCCCCTCTGTCCCTGCGGAGGCTCCAGTACCTCATCGATCTGGGTCGCCTCGACCCAACACTGCCCATTGATCTGACCCAACTGGTCAACGGCCGCGGAGTCACCATCCAGCCTCTGAAGAGAGACCACGGCGTTCAGCTCACTGACGAGGTGTGTGTGTGTGTGTGTGTGGAAGCCTGTTACATTTGCACATTCATTTATTGTTTAAGCATTTCTTAAGTACTGAGAACAGGCGCGCTCAACTCCCAAGCCGTTTATGGGTGCGAGTTATAAAGAAGTTATCAAATAAAGATGAAAAACCGCACTCTCTAGTCAGATCTCATATATTTATTTATACCATGTCCACACAGTGTGTCACACACTGATGATGGCTTAGGCTGAAACGCGTTAAGTTCACAGTCTTCTGCCTTTTTATCTGACTTTTTTGCTTCAAATCACAGTGGGCGTCACTAATGCACTGTATAAAGAGTATAAACTATCTATAAAATTGCAGCTTAGTAAGTAGTCGACTCTTGAACTGCTTTAAACCACTTTAAACTGCTTTTGAACCACTTTTGAACTGCTTTAAATAGCTTTAAATCGCTTTTGAACCACTTTTGAACTGCTTTAAATAGCTTTAAATCGCTTTTGAACCACTTTTGAACTGCTTTAAATTGCGTTTGAACTGCTTTAAACTGCTTTAAATCGCTTTTGAACCACTTTTGAACTGCTTTAAACCACTTTTGAACTGCTTTAAACCACTTTTGAACTGCTATAAACCACTTTTGAACTGCTTTAAACCACTTTTGAACTGCTATAAACCACTTTTGAACCACTTTTGAACTGCTTTAAACCACTTTTGAACTGCTTTAAATTGCGTTTGAACTGCTTTAAACTGCTTTAAATTGCTTTAAACCACTTTGGAACTGCTATTAACCACTTTTGAACTGCTATAAACCACTTTTGAACCACTTTTGTACTGCTTTAAATCGTGTTTGTACTGCTTTAAACTGTTTTAAATCGCTTTTGAACCACTTTTGAACTGCTTTAAACCACTTTTGAATCACTTTTGAACTGCTTTAAACCACTTTAAATCGCTTTTGAACTGCTTTAAATCGCGTTTGAACTGCTTTAAACTGCTTTAAATCGCTTTTGAACCACTTTTGAACTGCTTTAAACCACTTTTGAGTCACTTTTGAACTGCTTTAAACCACTTTAAATCGCTTTTGAACTGCTTTAAATCGCGTTTGAACTGCTTTAAACTGCTTTAAATCGCTTTTGAACCACTTTTGAACTGCTTTAAACCACTTTTGAACTGCTATAAACCACTTTTGAACCACTTTTGAACTGCTTTAAATCACTTTTGAACCACTTTTGAACTGCTTTAAACCACTTTTGAACTGCTTTAAATTGCGTTTGAACTGCTTTAAACTGCTTTAAATCGCTTTAAACCACTTTGGAACTGCTATAAACCACTTTTGAACTGCTATAAACCACTTTTGAACCACTTTTGTACTGCTTTAAATCGTGTTTGTACTGCTTTAAACTGTTTTAAATCGCTTTTGAACCACTTTTGAACTGCTTTAAACCACTTTTGAATCACTTTTGAACTGCTTTAAAGGTGAACTAAGTAACTTTTTTTACCTTAACTGAACAGCTTCGGAGTCATTGGAATGGTTATATTACTTATTTCGGGTTGAATGGTGGTCGTTTCGCACCCCCCTGGTGCCCGTGAGCGGAAAATACGCACTTGCAACTTTGAGCCGTCGGCCGCCGCGTCAGGAAGTCTCGCGTGATATCAGGTCTCGCGATGTAAACAATTGCTTTACGGCCAAAAGAAATCTGCTAAAATGCTGTCATTATTGCACTCCCTCACGCTGTCCGAACCCGAATGAAGAAGACGTTTTAAAGAATGTCCCATCTGCTTTGATGTCGTTGATCTATAGCCTCTGGTGTCTGAGAATCACCAACGAGTTTTTACAACAGTGTTGTCAAATATCTATTCCGAAGCTGTGGGGGGAGCTCTAGAGAGAAACCTGCGAGCAAAAAGCGAGAATACAGCGAAGAAATCCCGAAGCTACTGAGTGCTGCTTTAAAGCACTTTTGAACCACTTTTGAACTGCTTTAAATCACTTTTGAACTGCTTTAAATCGTGTTTGAACTGCTTTAAACTGCTTTAAATCGCTATAAACCACTTTTGAACCACTTTTGTACTGCTTTAAATCGCTTTTGAACTGCTTTTAACTGCTTTAAATCGCTTTTGAACCACTTTTGAACTGCTTTAAATCGCTTTTGAACTGCTTTAAACTGCTTTAAATCGCTTTTGAACCACTTTTGAACTGCTTTAAATCGCTTTTGAACTGCTATAAACCACTTTTGAACTGCTATAAACCACTTTTGAACCACTTTTGAACCACTTTTGTACTGCTTTAAATCGCTTTTGAACTGCTTTAAATCGCTTTTGAACTGCTATAAACCACTTTTGAACCACTTTTGTACTGCTTTAAATCGCTTTTGAACTGCTTTAAATCGCTTTTGTACTGCTTTAAATCGCTTTTGAACTGCTTTAAATCGCTTTTGAACTGCTTTAAATCGCTTTTGAACCACTTTTGAATCACTTTTGAACTGCTTTAAATCACTTTTGAACCACTTTTGAACTGCTTTAAACCACTTTTGAACCACTTTTGAACTGCTTTAAATCACTTTTGAACCACTTTTGAACTGCTTTAAACCACTTTTGAACCACTTTTGAACTGCTTTAAATCGTGTTTGAACTGCTTTAAACTGCTTTAAATCGCTATAAACCACTTTTGAACTGCTTTAAATCGCTTTTGAACTGCTATAAACCACTTTTGAACTGCTATAAACCACTTTTGAGCCACTTTTGTACTGCTTTAAATCGCTTTTGAACTGCTTTAAACCGCTTTAAATCGCTTTTGAACTGCTATAAACCACTTTTGAATCACTTTTGAACTGCTTTAAATCACTTTTGAACCACTTTTGTACTGCTTTAAATCGTGTTTGAACTGCTATAAACCACTTTTGAACCACTTTTGAACTGTTTTAAACCACTTTTGAATCACTTTTGAACTGCTTTAAATCACTTTTGAACCACTTTTGAACTGCTTTAAACCACTTTTGAGCCACTTTTGTACTGCTTTAAATCGTGTTTGAACTGCTATAAACCACTTTTGAACCACTTTTGAACTGTTTTAAACCACTTTTGAATCACTTTTGAACTGCTTTAAATCACTTTTGAACCACTTTTGAACTGCTTTAAACCACTTTTGCACCACTTTTGTACTGCTTTAAATCGTGTTTGAACTGCTTTAAACTGCTTTAAATCGCTATAAACCACTTTTGAACCACTTTTGAACTGCTTTAAATCGCGTTTGAACCACTTTTGAACTGCTTTAAACTGCTTTAAATCGTTTTTGAACCACGTTTGAACTGCTTTAAAGCACTTTTGAACCACTTTAAATTGCTTTTGAACAGCTTTAAAACGAAGAATGCTTTTGTAGCCTCTGGATTGGGACGCAGCTCATGTCACCTGATCAAACACACCTGAACCAGCTAATCACACTCTTCTGATCATTAAAACAATCCCACTGTGCTGACGCCGTCTGGAACCAAGCTCGCCGGACAGGAGCACGGTTGAAGATCTCGGGTTTAAGGCCTGTGGACTTCTGTAAAACACTGTTTATTCATCCAGGTGGTTTTCATTGAAGCGTGTGTGTGTGTGTGTGTGTGTGTGCGCGTGCGTTTCAGGGTGCTGATATATTCTGTGCGACGGTGAACCTGGAGGTGCAGATGGCGTCAGAGAAAGCCATCGCTGCGATCGAGAGGAACGGCGGTGTGATCACGACTAGCTACTACGACCCACGCAGCCTCCGTCAGTATACGCTAACCCCACGCTAACCCTGATTCAGCTAATGCTAACCCTGATTCAGTGCAACACAGATCTATTACAGTCCAAGAGGGCGATAAACAACATCATATCGAGACCGCAATGAAATATACACTACCACGTTTGACTGGTAGCGTAAGTCGATCTCTGGAGCACTTTTTACATAAACTTAAACAATTTAGTTAAGCTTTTAAAATGTAATCAAGTGAAAATATAATTAATCTACCAATGCATGTCAAGTAAGATGCTGCACAACAGAACTGTGAAACAATATGTTGACGTATGATATTCCTTAATAATATTATTATTCATTTGAGAAGTATGTTTTATAATACGGTAGTGATATATTTCTGTCATAATCTCTTCAAGTTAAACTGGACTTTTATTTTGACGGTTTGTCGTGTTTCAGGGTGTATGTAATGGTAGATTTTCTCAGATGAAACAGTGAAAAGCTGTTTTTTAAAAGTGTTATTGTTTTGCTGTGTGATTGGCTGTTAGATGAAGCCATGTTGAGTACAAAAGTCCAGAACGTATCATTGTTATCGACATTTTGATATGATATGTTTATCGCCCAGCTTTACAATCCACTGTACTGATAACAAATCTGTTGTACTGATAAGATTTGTGTGTGTGTGTGTGTGTGTGTTCCAGAAGTCCTCATCAAACCCGTGCCCTTCCTCATGTCTGGCGAACCCATCCCCAAGCGCCTGCTCCCCGGTGAAGAGCTTCTGCCGTATTACACCGACGCTAATAACCGCGGCTACCTGTCGGACCCGGCTGAGGTCCGGCGCGCGCGCGCGAGTCTGGCGCAGAAGTACGGCTACAGGCTCCCGGACGTCAGCGCGGACGAGCGCTTGGAGATGCTGGCGCAGAGGAAGGACCCGCGGCAGATCTTCTTCGGGTTGTCTCCGGGCTGGGTCGTCAACATGGCGGACAAGAAGATCCTCAAACCCACGGATGATAAACTCCTGCGCTATTACGGCTCTTGAGTCTTCCGTGTCTGTGTGTATAAAGTCAATGTTGAAGAACTGATTAAATTAAATTTCTGTAATAAAAAGCTGATTCCACGTTCTGTCCTTATGAATGTATTCAGTTTGAAACGTTTGTAAACCTAAAGTTAACACTCGTCAAGCACCGTATGCGAGTAGAATGAATGAGTGTATGAAACGTTTTTATTTTTATGCGTGAACGAGAACAAACGTGAACGACGCTCAGGACAGTTTAAGCCTTGACAATTTAAATATTCGAGCGCAAGAAGACGCGAAAGGAGCTCGTTTCGTTACTCGCGTGGGGAGGAAAGCTGTGTGTGCGGAAAACTGAGCTAAACAGAGCTCTCTTTCACATCTTCTTTAAAAGAATAGTGAGTTGCCTTGTAAACCCAGTCGGTTATGTCTTAAGTGAACATAAACAGTTGAGAAAGTAAACGCATGTGTGTCAGTAGATCCGTGCATTCGGTCTTAAAGTGACAGCAGCCTAATATTCCTGCTACTGTCTGTGTGTTTAATGTTAAAGTCCCCCTGTGGTGAAAATCCAGCGTTTAAAGGAGACATATCATGCTTTTAAATCGTTCCTTTTTACATATAAATCATACATTTGTAGTCTATATAAAGCGGAACTGCAATGCTTGGGTCTGAATTCCTCATTATTATAGCTCCACAGGACCCTTTTCTACCCCTTTTCTGATGTGCGTCTGAGAGCAACTCGTTTTGGTGCGGTCTCTTTAAATGCAAATGAGACACTTCATACCCCGCCCCCTCTCCAGGATTCAGAGGTTCAACTCCACCCCGTTCGGCCATTTTTGTAGTTTGATAGCAGAGATACGATTATCTAGCGGCACAGAAACTTTTTATTCACACGTTATTAACAAAATGTCAACAACGGAAGACTTGTCCAGCCAGCCTTACATGTTCGAGCCAGAGCCGGAGCCGGAGCGAGATGAAAATGAAGACGACGAACCTGCAGAACAACGTCTTCATATGGATGTATCGCAATGGTGTGTTACTGTATTTACACATGAAACTTTGGTCTTCCGACCTTTTACCACCGTGTCGATTTATTTTGATTAATATGTGCGAGGGAGAGAGAGCACGACAGCGTCTAGTTTGGAGACGGTGTCTTGTTTACACTTTCGCCTGGCTCCGAAGAGAGAGAGAGTGCGCGCGCGCGACCGGGTCTCTCTCTCTGCTCGTTCTTTCAGTTAAACATGACTGTCACACGCGCGGCAGTTCACCTACATTAGACGGTGTAATGAAGCGTGTGGGTTACTACATCCAACAACCGAACATTTTAACTTACCCTCTCGTAACTTATGCATGCTTTAGCTTGGACTACAAAATTGCAGCGAGAAATAAAAATGGCGGATTGCTGGAAGTGTTGGGCTGGAAGTCAATGTCCTTATTTGGCAGTTCCGCTGCAAATACTGTGACGTAATAGTTCACAAAACGTCATAGATAACAGAAAAATCTGAACAGGTTGAAAAATAAGGCCAAAACTGAATATAAAGATATCAACGAAGCACCTGAAGAGAATAATTTCAACTTTTCTGTACTTCTAAACACTCCAAATATACAACAAAATGCATTTAAGGGCTAAAAAGTGGATTTAGCATGATATGTCCCCTTTAATGTTGTTTATGTGTCTATGTGGTGTTTTTAATCTGCTTTAAGACAAAGCATGTGTAAGTTCATAAGTCGACAGCATTGCTGAGTATTTCCTCCTTAAAACTGCAGTGAACCAAAGACAGTCTCAAAAACACGCTTTGAAATCACTGGTGTTTCTGACGTCACAAACTACCTTGTAACCAATCAGATCAACGTGTGATCGTCAACCAGTGGATCTCTGAGCTGAGTGAGTGAGTGGAGGCGGGGCTCATTTGCATATTCACAGAACCACGCATACTAAATGAGGTGTAGAGTTACATTCAAGTTATTTTAAGGAAAAAACATTCAAATATGACATTTTGGTGATCAAATATGAGGTTTAAGGGATAAAATAATTGACTACAGGGGGATTTAATTAAACACCAATGGACAAAGAAAAAATCACTCATTACTCTTGACTGAATATCTTTAATAAGGATTAATTGATAAGGATGTTTAGTTTATAAAGTAAAGAATATGCTTTTTTTTTTTTTTTTTTTACATTAGCTTACTTTATTAAATGTCTGTACCTGAAAAGCACTGTTAATTTCACTTGTATCTTTGTTATATTGTGTTTATTTGTTTTATAGTGACAGTTTGCTTGTCTTTAATAATGTTTAGATATTAGATAGACAACACTCTAAAAAATGCTGGGTTGTTTCAACCCATGTTTGGGTCAAATATGCACAAACCCAACCATTGATTGGACTTTTTGAATAAAATATTTAAACACAACAGTTGGGTTTGTCCATATTTGACCCAAACATGGGTTGAAACAACCCAGCATTTTATAGTTTAAGGTGTTGGAATAGAGATTTTTCACTGGGGTCAAAACTTCCTGTTCTTGCAAAACCAGTTTCATGGCCGGTACATGGTCTTATGTCACCGTCTGGTTATGATGTAGCGAAGCCTCGTTTGCTGAAGTCACGTGACTTTGGCAGTTTGACACGCACTTAGGATCGCTGGTTCATCATTCAAGTGTTCATCACTATAGCTTTTATCCTACGTGTAAAAGCCATATATTTGCCGAACTGTTTAGTATAACTGATTTAAATTTGTCACATGTCATTTTGGTGATCAAAGATGCGTTTTAAGGGATAAAATTATTGATTACACGGGGACTTTAATTAATTATAGCTTATATCCTACTTGTAAAAGCCATATATTTGCCGAACTGTGTTGTGTAACTGTCTGTCGAGATGCTTCTCCCTTCGAGGATATACTGCAGTACCAAATAGTCATTTTAATTGAATATTGACTTCTTCCATTTATTACTCATAAATTTAGCACATGGATCAATGTTGACCTCTGAAACACACAGACCGACGCCAGATCTCACCGTGTGTTTAATCAAGAATTGTATCCTTTAAAACTCATCTTTGATCACCAAAATGTCATATTTGAATGTTTTTTCCTTAACATATCTTGAATGTAACTCTACACCTCATTTAGTATGCGTGGTTCTATGAATATGCAAATGAGCCCCGCCTCCACTCACTCACTCAGCTCAGAGATCCACTCGTTAACGATCACACGTTGATCTGATTGGTTACAAGGTAGTTTGTGACGTCAGAAACACCAGCGATTTCAAAGCGTGTTTTTGAGACTGTCTTTGGTTCACTGCAGTTTTAAGGAGGAAATACTCAGCAATGCTGTCGACTTATGAACTTACACATGCTTTGTCTGAAAGCAGATTAAAAACACCACATAGACACATAAACAACATTAAACGCTGGATTTTCACCATGTGTTTTAATTATAAATCTCTCAAATGACCGGTTTTGTCCTTCAGCTTTATAAGGGGAATGAACTACAGGAGCTCAGGAGGAACTGACGGGTTTAGTGCTTTAACTGAGGAAGCGTGACCAGCTCGTCCCAGTCGACGCCAGATGAGGACTGCGCTACATTAACTTCACTGAACACACACCAGCAATTCACTGTTCCCACACACCAAGCTTC
>CM040793.1:60471036-60511036 GCA_022829025.1 Squalius cephalus | reverse complement strand
GTCTGATGCTAGAGACTGTGGTCTTTAGCGTCTTTGTTAGTGCACCCAGCTCCCCGGTTTGAGCCCCACTGGAACCGGAGGGGTTTACATTGGTGCCGTGACCCGGATGGAAGTGAGGTTTAGTGCGGGTGAGTGTAACGGAGGCCAAATAGTGAGAGCTGTGCAGGTAAACCTCACTCCCCTGATCTCAAGATACTGCGGTCTTTAGCGTCCATGTTAGCGCACACACATCCCGTGCCGGAGACGCATCTCGAGTCACACGACAAAGACAACAAACCATTCCAAGACTGGAGCTTTTTGCAGAAGTCACTGGAGCTCAACTTGCAAAGTTGATAGTCAGCAAACTCACCTTCCCTATCAGGAATAGCATCATGTGTCTGACTCAACCACTGACCTGACATGGTTTAAGTCAGACTCATGTCGATTCAAGGTCTTTGTGGGAACCAGGACTGCTGGAATCCGAGAGCTCACAGTTCAGCAGGCAAGGAGGGTCGTGAGCTCATCCCTTAAAGGTGCAGTGTGTAATATTTAGGAGGATCTGTTGACAGAAATACAATATCATATACATAACTATGTTTTCAGTGGTGTATAAAGATCTTACATAATCAAGCGTTGTGTGTTTATTAGCTTATAATGAGGCATTTCTCTCTACACACACCGCGGGTCCGCTTACATCGACATGTTTCTACGGTGGCCCTGAGCAGACAAACGCGTTTCGTCACTATGTTGTTCTCTGTGCAAAGAAGCTTCAGCTAAAGTCAGCGAATAAACCACTGACAAAATGATGAACATGTAACAATAGTATTTACAATAACATATCGTTTTACTGATAAATTAAGTAAACCTAATTTCTTAATTTATCTTTGTAAAGAAACATCATTGCTGAACTGGCTACTCTCTGCTGTCTCAGACGACGACATCACTTCCTGTCGGCCACCGTAACTTCTGTTGGGTGCAATTCACAAGCTCACCACTAGACCCCTATAAATTACACAGTGCACCTTTAAACCAGAAGATGGTGTAACCAGGGGAAATCCAAGGTGGAATAAGCACTACCAAATCGTTGGTGTCGAGGCCCATCCTCTGTTACGATCACCTCATGAGGACCTGAGGCTGAACCAGGACCACTGCGGCGATCCTTTCTCTGTCATTATATCTCACCCAGTTCTGATAGGCCTGTCCCTGATTCAAGCCAGTAAGCTACATGGAGTGAATTAGTGAAAGTCACCGCACACACACCGAGATGAAGCAGAGCACCTGATCCACCTTATCAGCATCTTCTTCATTAAACAGTCCCAACTCAAAGGTTTCCCGGAGGAATACCACCTTCTCGAAGCCAACAAACCAGTCCCTTCCAGTAGCCGCCTTCTTGTTCTGTCGCCTGAGTTTGAAACCACAAATGATGTAATTCCAGTTGGCAGGTATCTCCGAAAAGCACAGGATCCGAACTTCAAACTCCCTATTGTGCTGGATCCGAGCCATGGCATCACCAAACTGTTAATCCAGGATTTTGACCAAAGATTACGGCACATTGGAACAGGGCATGTCTTCGTTGGAATCTGAAATCTCGTACTGGATATTGAGAGGGAGGCGGTGAAGCTGTTCGGAAGCTTTAACATGCTTGTTTTGAGTGCCGGAGGTTGAGATCCAAACCTGCTGAATCGAGGATTCCCCTGGGATGGACTGCTTCGGCCCGTTCCAGGTGAAGATTGGCAGACGTACAGAAAAAAGATTGGGTATTATATTCAAATGCCTTTCCACTCGAGCAGTGCATCTGGATGTACAGTAGTCAACAATCAAAGTGGATCAAATCCTTTCTTTAAAGTTGTATATGAATTTTGAACAATACCCTTCTTGTCTTAGGACAACTTTGATGAACGTTCTTGATCCACTTTGAATGTTGACTACTGTACTTACCTCTATCAGTTCAGATGGACTCAACACCACAACTGGACTCAACACCACAACTGCACTCAACACCACAACTGGACTCAACAACACAACTGCACTCAACACCACAACTGGACTCAACACCATAACTGCACTCAACACCACAACTGCACTCAACACCACAACTGGACTCAACACCACAACTGCACTCAACACCACAACTGCACTCAACACCACAACTGGACTCAACACCACAACTGGACTCAACAACACAACTGCACTCAACACCACAACTGCACTCAACACCACAACTGGACTCAACACCACAACTGCACTCAACACCACAACTGCACTCAACACCACAACTGGACTCAACACCACAACTGCACTCAACACCACAACTGGACTCAACACCACAACTGGACTCAACACCACAACTGCACTCAACACCACAACTGGACTCAACACCATAACTGCACTCAACACCACAACTGCACTCAACACCACAACTGGACTCAACACCACAACTGCACTCAACACCACAACTGGACTCAACACCACAACTGGACTCAACACCACAACTGCACTCAACACCACAACTGCACTCAACACCACAACTGCACTCAACACCACAACTGGACTCAACACCACAACTGCACTCAACACCACAACTGGACTCAACACCACAACTGCACTCAACACCACAACTGCACTCAACACCACAACTGGACTCAACACCACAACTGCACTCAACACCACAACTGGACTCAACACCACAACTAGACTCAACACCACAACTGCACTCAACACCACAACTGGACTCAACACCATAACTGCACTCAACACCACAACTGCACTCAACACCACAACTGGACTCAACACCACAACTGCACTCAACACCACAACTGGACTCAACACCACAACTGCACTCAACACCACAACTGGACTCAACACCACAACTGGACTCAACAACACAACTGCACTCAACACCACAACTGCACTCAACACCACAACTGGACTCAACACCACAACTGCACTCAACACCACAACTGCACTCAACACCACAACTGGACTCAACACCACAACTGCACTCAACACCACAACTGGACTCAACACCACAACTGGACTCAACACCACAACTGCACTCAACACCACAACTGGACTCAACACCATAACTGCACTCAACACCACAACTGCACTCAACACCACAACTGGACTCAACACCACAACTGCACTCAACACCACAACTGGACTCAACACCACAACTGGACTCAACACCACAACTGCACTCAACACCACAACTGCACTCAACACCACAACTGCACTCAACACCACAACTGGACTCAACACCACAACTGCACTCAACACCACAACTGGACTCAACACCATAACTGCACTCAACACCACAACTGCACTCAACACCACAACTGGACTCAACACCACAACTGGACTCAACAACACAACTGCACTCAACACCACAACTGGACTCAACAACACAACTGCACTCAACACCACAACTGGACTCAACACCATAACTGCACTCAACACCACAACTGCACTCAACACCACAACTGGACTCAACACCACAACTGCACTCAACACCACAACTGCACTCAACACCACAACTGGACTCAACACCACAACTGCACTCAACACCACAACTGCACTCAACACCACAACTGGACTCAACACCACAACTGGACTCAACACCACAACTGGACTCAACACCACAACTGGACTCAACACCACAACTGCACTCAACACCACAACTGGACTCAACACCACAACTGGACTCAACACCACAACTGCACTCAACACCACAACTGGACTCAACACCATAACTGCACTCAACACCACAACTGCACTCAACACCACAACTGGACTCAACACCACAACTGCACTCAACACCACAACTGGACTCAACAACACAACTGCACTCAACACCACAACTGGACTCAACACCATAACTGCACTCAACACCACAACTGCACTCAACACCACAACTGGACTCAACACCACAACTGGACTCAACACCACACCACAACTGGACTCAACACCACAACTGGACTCAACACCACAACTGCAATCAACACCACAACTGGACTCAACACCACTACTGCACTCAACACCACAACTGGACTCAACACCACAACTGCACTCAACACCACAACTGGACTCAACACCATAACTGCACTCAAACACCACAACTGGACTCAACACCACAACTGGACTCAACACCACAACTGCAATCAACACCACAACTGGACTCAACACCACTACTGCACTCAACACCACAACTGGACTCAACACCACAACTGCACTCAACACCACAACTGGACTCAACACCACAACTGCACTCAAACACCACAACTGGACTCAACACCACAACTGGACTCAACACCACAACTGCAATCAACACCACAACTGGACTCAACACCACAACTGCACTCAACACAACTGCACTCAACACCACAACTGCACTCAACACCACAACTGGACTCAACAACTCAACACCACAACTGCACTCAACACCACAACTGGACTCAACAACACAACTGGACTCAACAACACAACTGGACTCAACACTGGACTCAACACCACAACTGGACTCAACACCACAACTGCAATCAACACCACAACTGGACTCAACACCACAACTGGACTCAACACCACAACTGCAATCAACACCACAACTGGACTCAACAACACAACTGGACTCAACACTGGACTCAACACCACAACTGGACTCAACACCACAACTGCACTCAACACCACAACTGCAATCAACACCACAACTGGACTCAACACCACTACTGCACTCAACACCACAACTGGACTCAACACCACAACTGGACTCAACACCACAACTGCACTCAACACCACAACTGGACTCAATATCACAACTGCAATCAACACCACAACTGGACTCAACACCACAACTGCACTCAACACCACAACTGGACTCAACAACACAACTGGACTCAACACTGGACTCAGCACCACAACTGGACTCAACACCACAACTGCACTCAACACCACAACTGCACTCAACACCACAACTGCACTCAACACCACAACTGGACTCAACACCACAACTGCACTCAACACCACAACTGGACTCAACACCATAACTGCACTCAACACCACAACTGCACTCAACACCACAACTGGACTCAACACCACAACTGCACTCAACACCACAACTGCACTCAACACCACAACTGGACTCAACACCACAACTGGACTCAACAACACAACTGCACTCAACACCACAACTGCACTCAACACCACAACTGGACTCAACACCACAACTGCACTCAACACCACAACTGGACTCAACACCACAACTGCACTCAACACCACAACTGCACTCAACACCACAACTGGACTCAACACCACAACTGCACTCAACACCACAACTGGACTCAACACCACAACTGGACTCAACACCACAACTGCACTCAACACCACAACTGGACTCAACACCATAACTGCACTCAACACCACAACTGCACTCAACACCACAACTGGACTCAACACCACAACTGCACTCAACACCACAACTGGACTCAACAACACAACTGCACTCAACACCACAACTGGACTCAACACCATAACTGCACTCAACACCACAACTGCACTCAACACCACAACTGGACTCAACACCACAACTGGACTCAACACCACACCACAACTGGACTCAACACCACAACTGGACTCAACACCACAACTGCAATCAACACGACAACTGGACTCAACACCACTACTGCACTCAACACCACAACTGCACTCAACACCACAACTGGACTCAACACCACAACTGGACTCAACAACACAACTGCACTCAACACCACAACTGCACTCAACACCACAACTGGACTCAACACCACAACTGCACTCAACACCACAACTGCACTCAACACCACAACTGGACTCAACACCACAACTGCACTCAACACCACAACTGGACTCAACACCACAACTGGACTCAACACCACAACTGGACTCAACAACACAACTGGACTCAACAACACAACTGCACTCAACACCACAACTGGACTCAACAACACAACTGCACTCAACACCACAACTGGACTCAACACCATAACTGCACTCAACACCACAACTGCACTCAACACCACAACTGGACTCAACACCACAACTGCACTCAACACCACAACTGCACTCAACACCACAACTGGACTCAACACCACAACTGCACTCAACACCACAACTGGACTCAACACCACAACTGGACTCAACACCACAACTGCACTCAACACCACAACTGGACTCAACACCATAACTGCACTCAACACCACAACTGCACTCAACACCACAACTGGACTCAACACCACAACTGCACTCAACACCACAACTGGACTCAACAACACAACTGCACTCAACACCACAACTGGACTCAACACCATAACTGCACTCAACACCACAACTGCACTCAACACCACAACTGGACTCAACACCACAACTGGACTCAACACCACACCACAACTGGACTCAACACCACAACTGGACTCAACACCACAACTGCAATCAACACCACAACTGGACTCAACACCACTACTGCACTCAACACCACAACTGGACTCAACACCACAACTGCACTCAACACCACAACTGGACTCAACACCATAACTGCACTCAAACACCACAACTGGACTCAACACCACAACTGGACTCAACACCACAACTGCAATCAACACCACAACTGGACTCAACACCACTACTGCACTCAACACCACAACTGGACTCAACACCACAACTGCACTCAACACCACAACTGGACTCAACACCACAACTGCACTCAAACACCACAACTGGACTCAACACCACAACTGGACTCAACACCACAACTGCAATCAACACCACAACTGGACTCAACACCACAACTGCACTCAACACAACTGCACTCAACACCACAACTGCACTCAACACCACAACTGGACTCAACAACTCAACACCACAACTGCACTCAACACCACAACTGGACTCAACAACACAACTGGACTCAACAACACAACTGGACTCAACACTGGACTCAACACCACAACTGGACTCAACACCACAACTGCAATCAACACCACAACTGGACTCAACACCACAACTGCAATCAACACCACAACTGGACTCAACAACACAACTGGACTCAACACTGGACTCAACACCACAACTGGACTCAACACCACAACTGCACTCAACACCACAACTGCAATCAACACCACAACTGGACTCAACACCACTACTGCACTCAACACCACAAGTGGACTCAACACCACAACTGGACTCAACACCACAACTGCACTCAACACCACAACTGGACTCAACACCACAACTGGACTCAATATCACAACTGCAATCAACACCACAACTGGACTCAACACCACAACTGCACTCAACACCACAACTGGACTCAACAACACAACTGGACTCAACATTGGACTCAGCACCACAACTGGACTCAACACCACAACTGCACTCAACACCACAACTGCACTCAACACCACAACTGGACTCAACACTGGACTCAACACCACAACTGGCAACTGGACTCAACACCACAACTGGACTCAACACCACAACTGCAATCAACACCACAACTGCACTCAACACCACACCTGCACTCAACACCACTACTGCACTTAATACCACAACTGGACTCAACACCACAACTGGACTCAACACCACAACTGCACTCAACACCACAACTGGACTCAACACCACAACACCACAACTGGACTCAACACCACAACTGCAATCAACACCACAACTGGACTCAACACCACAACTGCACTCAACACCACAACTGGACTCAACAACACAACTGGACTCAACAACACAATTGGACTCAACACTGGACTCAACACCACAACTGGACTCAACACCACAACTGCACTCAACACCACAACTGGACTCAACACCACAACTGCAATCAACACCACAACTGGACTCAACACCACAACTGCACTCAACACCACAACTGGACTCAACAACACAACTGGACTCAACACTGGACTCAGCACCACAACTGGACTCAACACCACAACTGCAATCAACACCACAACTGGACTCAACAACACAACTGGACTCAACACCACAACTGGACTCAACACCACAACTGCACTCAACACCACAACTGGACTCAACAACACAACTGGACTCAACACTGGACTCAGCACCACAACTGGACTCAACACCACAACTGCACTCAACACCACAACTGCACTCAAAACCACAACTGCACTCAAAACCACAACTGGACTCAACACTGGACTCAACACCACAACTGGCAACTGGACTCAACACCACAACTGGACTCAACACCACAACTCAACACCACAACTGGACTCAACACCACAACTGAACTCAACACCACAACTGCACTCAACACCACAACTGGACTCAACACCACAACTGGACTCAACACCACAACTCAACACCACAACTGCACTCAACACCACAACTGGACTCAACACCACAACTGGACTCAACACCACAACTTCATTCAACACCACAACTGGACTCAACACCACAATTGGAGATCATTCATGCAATTATCAACAAGTATCAACAAACAAACTAACAGGAGGAACTCAGAACACCTTTAACTGAAGAGGAGGTAATCTTGAACTCCAAACCCAATAACATCAAATCACATTTTGATGGGAACTATTTTGAATAGTTCATTGCCTCAATTTGTCTCCCAAGATTCTGAAAGCCTTAGTCTCATGCGGCGGAGACAAAGTCAGAAAAGTCATTTCTGGACCAAGTTCATGTTACTTTGGCAAGAATGGCCAGAGATTATTGCAGGCCGTACTGAAGTGCCCGTCAGGATGATGGTTGACCCCCAACGGCCAAGGGCTCTATGATCAGTAGCCAAAGTGGAAAAGGTGTTTCCAAAAGAAGATATTTTGAAGAATATTGGAAATCAAACAGTTGATGGAAGTCAAATGAGTCCATCAACTGTTTGACTGCCAACATTTTTCAAAATATCTTCCTTTGTGTTCAGCAGAAGAGAGAAATTCGTTCAGGTTGGGTTGGAACAAATTGGGGGTGAGTAAATGATGACAGACTTTTCATTTTTGGGTGAACTATCCTTTAAGTGTTCAAACCCTGTCTCCGGTCTGTGTTCTGACAGACACCACAGGGCGAGAACCATAGCCTCCTAAACGCCTGGGTCCTTTCTCTCAAACACATAAAGTCAGGGAATTTTCTTGTTCTATTCACAATTTCTCATGGGTAATGCTTCAAAGAAGTGAGACAAGGCCCAGACAGCAATATAGTGTCAGCCCAGATCCGGCACACATGGATTCAACATGGCTCAGATGTGGGCCGGATCTGGGCCGACACTGTGTACTTTCTGGCCGCACAAAACCGGCAAGATTATTCAACCACTATCCAACCATGGATTCTTTATAAGCAATCTGCCGTTTCAGTGGAGTTATAAGAGCCGGTGTTGTGCCGAACCGGGACTCCCTGCCAAATTATTACCCGCCTCGTTGAAGCCACTACTTGATTGCCTAACCCTAACCCCACACCTAATCCTAAATATAACCATGATGGAGAATGAATGATGGGATTCATGTTTTTGGCATGAGAGCCGTTCAGTACTTGTGTGTTTTTTGTGTAGTTCTTTGTGCAATGACCGTTCCACATTATCTATGTGCAATAAAGTCAATATATGCTGTGATGGAAGGGGAAAAATACAGTCGTTCCCCCACTCTCTTAGAGCACACTATATCATTCAGCCTCTATTGATTTACTCAGAAACATTTAGGGGCATTTTAAAAACAATCAGAATTGAATACACACTCCAATTTGCTGGCAAACCACCTCACCTCGACGTCATTTCGTCTGCCACTCTGCAAAAAGATCCACAGAAATGGGCAGAAATATTGAAGCACAGGCTTTTAAAGTAATTATTTTCTTGTGCCCATTCCACATCTAAGACAACAGTGTCAGTGAAACGGCTATTCAGAATGATTACTCAAAAACAGAATCTTTCACACATTCTTCTGTAAGGTTTATTTTAGTGGGTCTGAAAGACACTTGTTCACCTCTATAGCTGGAAGACCCAGAGAAGATTTTGTGAGTGTGTTTACAACATGCATGTCTTGAGTGCTGAGTGTCCTTTTACTGAAAACATCTGTTTACATCGTGAATGTTATGCTCTGGCCCATACAGTACGTCTGGTGCTGCTTTCTCTGAGCATGTCCTGTGGATCGGCAGTCACAGCTGTCCTCGCACTTAATGATTGCTCTGTCCAGTTTATATGTTCAACGTGCAGCTGCAAAATGGGCTTTTCTCTTTCTCTTTTCAGCACTCTGCTTCTTTCGCAAGGACAATCCTTACAAGAATGTTTCCGTCCCATTCCACATCTGCTTCCCTTTTCCGTCATGTAATCTTTCTGGCTTGTTTTGTCTCTGATATTTTGTTGTTTGAGGCTTTACCTCTGATTGCATGAGCAGATGTTGATTCAGATCCATGTAACATTCATCGGTAACAACACTTTCTGTATGGCTTTAACTAATGTTAGTGTCGGATCTCGGCGGAAGTGTTCCTACAGTCCCGTCTCTGATTCCCACAACTATCCGGTCTTTGATGAACTCCTCTTTTAACGCCCTGAAGTTGCAGTGTTCTGCCAGCTTGTGTTGTAAAAGTCTCTGCATTTTCTCCGTCGTTTCGGCATCGCCAATTAAACTGAGCCTGTTCAAATATGACGTGTGTTTGCTTCTTTCCGTCTGACTCCCAGCGAGGATATCATCGGCCTCGTCTCCTATAACAAGGAGTTGACACGATATTCCTGGGGTTCTGCACTCAGTCCTGAGGCTTTAACTGTCTGGTCCATGTTGGATAATCCGCAGAATTGAAATCGAAGGGCTTTCGCGATGCTGTGATGTGAACACACCTCATAACTCACTGATTCAACGATCCGGTCCAAACGAGCCGAGAACTGAGATATAACGTGCATGTGACTGATGAAAGTAGGTTGCTAACATTGAATCTACTGATTATTGTAAATGAAAATAGGTTATGACTGTCAATTATTTGCGAAGTAAATCTGCTGAAAGAGGGGGAGCTCTTGAAATGCTTAAATGTGGCGTTTGTGATCACGTCTGTAATTTGACCTAAAACTGCCACTAAATGTAGCCTGGAAATCCAGACCTAAATCTGAAAGAGTAATTGTCTGGCATCGACTAATGAAGCTCGGCCAGCTCGAGGGGCGGCACCAAGCATGCATTTGAAAATCTCACTGCACACAATTGGATAACACTACGACCAATCACAACAAGTTATCGCTTAGCTTCCAGCGGAGCTCACTGGTAGATTAGACTCTTGCCGTATCCGGTCGGCAAAACAGCAAAAACGGCTCCTTGCAAAGGAACGATTGGAGCGGCATCTTCTGTTCCTCTTTTAGATAAAAAGCCACGTCTAACTCGTTCATGGTATCAGCCAAAGCCGTTTCAAACAACTGGTGTTTATCCAGAGCCATCTTGCAATGTTTACTAATGACTTCGACGTCACAGCGCTGTCATCATCTCGCCTCCGGCCCGCCTATATCAGATAACCCGATGTGATTGGTGCAGCTCGGATACAAGCGCATATTTAATGAGCATCATTACTCGAGGTAACTCGCTGAGCAAATTCAACTTGTGCTCTCGCGAGAACTCTGGATTACCAGGGTACAATTAATGCCTGTGCATCTTCAAATGATATATAACTAGTATGTTTGCATAGCGTTGATCTTAAAATATTAATGCATTTTCCCCATGATGTGACGTCTGTCCATTGTATTTTTATACTAAGCGATTTGTAGCCAAATATTTACATGCATTTTGTTTTTCCTCATTTCTAAAATTCTATATGGTGTTACTTCACTTGTTTGCACATTATTAATTTATTAAGAATTATAGTTGCTTAAATTGATGGATTTAAATAACTATGTACAGTATTCTCAGGCATAAATGCATATTGCACTTTTTAATAATCAGTAGTTATTACTTTTAGAAGGACAGAAACTCATTTCAGTTTATAAATGGACAGAGAAATGACAGAAAACAGAGAAATATTAGTATGTCACTAGTATTACTGAAGTGCTTTCACTGTTCATCATGTCTGATGATCATCATGCATAAATAATGCAGCTGTTTAAAAGAGCACCACTTCATGTGACACTCGAACAATGAAGAAACACATAACACTGACAGAGAAACAGTGAGAAATGAGTCAGAGTTGAAGAGCAGAAGAGTGTGTATCGCTGGGAAATCCAGATAAAACCAGTTTCTAAAGGTAGTTTTCACATGGATTCTGTCTGGATGGTGATTTGCTCCAAGCTGGTTCATATGCCTGGACTGAGAATGATGTGGTAGACTGAGACTGACACAGACATTTGAAATTTAATTTACTGTTAAAATAGTACATTCTATATGAAAATCGGCCGTACTCGATCCGCCATATTGTTACTGTCACGGGACCTACCAGCGTCAGTTGCCTTGCTTCACTGTCATTCATAAATCCTTTCATGGGATAGTAAAGTGTCCATCTTACACACAATTCATAAACTCGCTGGAAAGTAGGTAATCCAGTACTGTATTTCGAATAGGCTACTATATAGAAGTAGCAGACGATATTGTTCTGTTTATTCTACATGTTTTTTTTTTTTTTTTTTTTTTTTTTTTTTGTCATCTGTCTCTTTAAATGCACGAGCTCTTAAAGCAGGGTCGATTCTGATTGGCTGTCGATGTGTGTTTATCGTTCATCAGCTAGAAAAACATCGTTCTGAAAGTGATTTCAGTGATAAAGGCCCAGTTGGTGTAACTCTGCTGTGTGTTGAAAGATTTTTAGAACGATATCATTATAGAGCTGGTAAGTCCCGCCCCCTCCGCTAACCCCACTGGACCTCTAGGTTGAAAAATCGTCAATGCAAGTGAATGGGAGAATTATTTTCTGGTCTCGTTTGAATTTTGCCATGAATGTGAACATATGTTGTCTGTGAATTTTTAATATAATTATTCGTGTAAAGAATGCTACAATTTAGCGTGTAGAAGTTTGATACGGTTCGACTTTGTGTGAGAGCACTTTGTGGACTACAACTCTTCGCTGCTTTCAGACGCGTTTGAAACGTCAACACCACTCGCACACGTCCACTAGCTCACGGATCCCGCTAAACATGGCTGTGTCTTTGGTGCACTTCACCGCCTTCTTTCAGGGAGAGGACTAAATCGTTGAGGTTGGCGAAAACCACGGGTAAGTCAACTTTATGGGGTGACGTCACATAGGCGACATGTAGTCTTTCTCGTTATGTCTTTTCCACAACTGCTAGCCGAAGAATCATACCATATACTGTCAAACTCGTAACATGAAAAATTATATAAAAAATTCACAGACAACATATGTTCACATTCATGGCACAATTCAAACGGGACCAGAAAATAATTATTTTCTCCCATTCACTTGCATTGACGATTTTTCAACCTAGAGGTCCACTTGGGGTTTTACGGATGGGCGGGACTTACCAGCTCTATATGACTCCTGCTTCAGCTGTTTTTAATCACTATGACAGAAGAAGGCCACATCCTGACGAAAGAGTGTAGGATGTGGTTCTTCGCATCGATAAGCATCTGCATAAAGAACTCTGCTTACTTTATCATCTAAGCGTTTTGAATTGAGTGTTCTTTAATGTTTGAGTGCAGCACATCAACACTGATGAGAACTGAAGCTGTTCATGTTGTTGTCCTTTCAAATCTGAGAACATTGCAAGAATATTATATAGAGTTACAGTTAGAGTTTGGGGTTACACTAACACTTTATTTTAAAATGTCATTGTTACAGTGTAATTATATATTTAAGTACTGAGTTATATTAGTAAATAACATGTACTTTAGGGTTTGGGTAGGATTAGGATTTGGTTGATGTTGTATGTAATTATGCATAATTTACTGTAATTATTATGGTAAGTACATGTAACATGTAACAAGGACACTGAAGTAAAGTGTTACCGAGTGTTGTGATGCTAGGCGTTCTCGTGGAAGCTTTAGTGTTTTGCGTGGATGCTTGGTATAATTATTTATTAAACATGAGAAAACATAAAACAACGATATTACCATTTGTTTATTTTGTACTTACGGATATTCATTTTAGAGCGACTAATTTTAATAACAAAACAGTTCCACAGGTTATTCTCTGAGCTCTGTTTCTGGATCAACATTCCCTCGGGCAAAACTGAACATTAATGCCTAAATAAACATCATAGAAGTTACTCAGTGTAGTGAATATTTTATGGGATTAAATTTTGTCCATTCCTGATTCCACACACACACACACACACACACACACACACACACACACACACACACACACACACACGTGATTATATGATTCACGTGTGAAAAAAATAATAAAAACATGATATGAATTGCCCTTGTATGAGTTATTGTATAACATTTATAAGTTAAGCAATATCACACAAGTGCTGTTTTCTCGAATATCATCACGATTGCAAAATCCGTTTTTTTTTTTCAATTCTATGATTCACTTCTTATGACCCACTGGCGGTTTTAGATTCATTTATAATAGTAATATAATTTCATTTTTCCCAACATTTCATATTTCTATAGAAATCATTAATCTAATGATCTCATAATATTTAGGCAATTGTAATTTCAATGTTAATGGATTTTGTTTAGACTGATTTAATTTAACTGGTATTAAATGGAGTTAAATATTGTAATTAATTAAAAGATGATCAACCATATGTAACTTGAGAGGAGTGTCATTTGTTCCCCTTGAGCTCCTTCCCCAAAATGTGTTATTATAGTTTATGAGTTAAATCAAGATCAGAACACATTTTCTTATGAGTAAATCAGATATAGGAAAGGGTTTACTATACCAGAATACTGCATATAGGCTATTAATCAGAAATATCTCTCATAATAGATCAGTTCATCATATACAGGCCTTATAAAAGCCACTTATACAAACAGTGTGACTTATACAAAAATAATGTTACATGTCAGTCAGGAACTATGTCATTTATAATTTCACTTAATTAATTCGCTTAATTTACTGTGCAGCGCACGATCCCATCGCCCCGCCCCTTTACACACACACACACACACACACACACACACTCTCTCTCTCTCTCTCTCTCTCTCTCTCTAACTCTAATAGTAACGCATTCTTGTGTCTTTAGTATTGAGAGACTTTACACGCACGGACAGGAGTAAGTGGCGCAGTGATGAAGGTCAGTGAAACTGCTTATCTTGGTGTTTTCCAGTGATATTCTGAATTGTTAATCGCTTAATGTTGTTTGAGGTTTTTATACGGCACAAACTTTAATTAATGCATAGATAGAAAGCGTTGTAAGAGTGTGTTCTGTGTGTTTTCCTGAAGACTCTGACAGTTCCCGTGAGCTCCAGGTGCACGCGTCTGATGCTGTGCGCGTGCCTGATGCTGTGCGCGTGCCTGGCCGTGCGCGCGGACTGCAGTGGAAACTGCGCGTTCTGTTCGCGGCAACTCAACATAAACTCGATAGTAAGTGTTTATACACACACAGAGGAAAACGGGATGAAAGTACACACTACTTGTTTGAAAGTCATTTGAGAGTGTAAAATATACGATAAAGTGCTACTAATTCATTATTTTCTTAATGTTACATTTGCTTAAATAAAACAAATAAACGATTTCATTAGCCTAATTCTTGCAATTCTCTGGAGCTAATGAACATTTTGTAACTCGCTATCATTATTAAAAGTATTTATCAAACAATATTGCCTTAAGGCAGAAGTCGGTCAGTTTTCATAATAATAAAATAGCTATATTCATATTTGTATAGAACAGTAATCTAAACGGCTGAGCCTGAAGCTTCACTTACATAAACAGCCGAGATCGTGACGAACTGTGTGTGTGTGTGTGTGTGTGTGTGTGTGTGTGTGATCAACCTTCCCCTAAAAATGTGTTAATATTCAACAATTAATCACCTCTAATGGACCAGAGTAATTGATGGCGTGTGATCGAGTAATCGATGAGGACATTTATAGCAGAATCTGATGCATGTTAAACAGAAGAGATGACACACTTTTCTCCTGAATAAACACTATTGTTGTAGAAAATAAGCAGGAAAACGAATGTAGAACATTGGGTTTTAGTATCGCTGTTTTGGGGTTATGTTAAATTACTCTTTTTTTTTTAATGATGTTTCAGCCATCCGTCTTTTGATATAAATCATGTAAAGTATATTGTGCTATATTACAAACATATGATCAAAACTAAAGTAAGATGACAGCAATGATAATAATTCCTGAATAAATATATAAAACTTTGACATCATTTATTAAACCTCATGTGTTTTCAGTTCTTTATGCTGTTATTTATTTTCTTCAATGACACACACACACACACACACACACACACAGCTAGGAGAATCGTCAGCACTGTCGAACTCCAACAAGGATTTTGTTTTGTCGGATCTTGGTTTGATCTGACATTGTAGGAAATGGGAGTGAAAATAATGGCATATTTATCATTTTTGGTTGAATGACGTGTTCATGTCAGCTTAGCAACATGCCAGAGAATTTAATTACACACTTGTGATGTGTGCGCGCGCGCGCGTGTGTGTGTGTGTGTGTGTGTGTGCGTGCTCTCTCTCTCTCTCTCTCTCTCTCTCTCTCTGTGTGTGTGTGCGCGCGCGCGCGCGCGTGTGTGTGTGTGTGTGCTCTCTCTCTCTGTATGTGTGTGTGTGTGCGCGCGCGTGTGTGTGTGTTTGTGTGCGCGCACGTGTGTGTGTGTGTGTGCGCGCGTGTGCTCTCTCTCTCTCTCTCTCTCTCTCTGTGTGTGTGTGTGTGTGTGTGTGTGTGTGTGTGTGTGTGTGTGTGTGTGTGAGTGTGTGTGTGTCATGTTCTTTGTGCTCTTGTCCTGTCGTGAATGCTTAGTTTGTAGGTCCTGTTTTCCTGGTTTTCCTGAATGTGTGTGTTAGTGTTTGTTCCCAGTGTGTATTTAAGCCTTGTCCGTGTGCTGCGACTCCTGTCTGCTACTGACTGTGCGATTTCGGCAATCCTATAAGATCATAACTATAATCACACTGTACGACATGCATCTATAACTTGGCTACATGTGATGATGACGTGCACGTATAACAGAAGGGTCCAGGTTACGCGCAGTTGTGATGTAGTGTAGTAGTGGCCGTCTCCACACTCATCCGCGGACACCCGTGTGCAACACACATTTTGTGCCCGCGCGAATGGTGCGCGCACAACAGCGCATGTGCGAGTGACTTGAGAGCTTGAAAACAAAGTCCACTACATAGTGCGCACTTGTTGGTGCATCTATCCATCATAAAAGTGCATCTATACATGATGAAAGTGCATCTATCCATCATAAAAGAGCATCTATCCATCATAAAAGTGCATCTATACATGATTAAAGTGCATCTATACATCATAAAAGTGCATCTATACCATAGACTGTAAAAAATATACATGATGAAAGTGCATCTGTCCATCATAAAAGTGCATCTATCCATCATAAAAGTGCATCTATCCATCATAAAAGTGCATCTATACATGATAAAAGTGCATCTGTCCATCATAAAAGTGCATCTATCCATCATAAAAGTGCATCTGTCCATCATAAAAGTGCATCTATACATGATAAAAGTGCATCTATCCATCATAAAAGTGCATCTATACATGATGAAAGTGCATCTATCCATCATAAAAGTGCATCTATCCATCATAAAAGTGCATCTGTCCATCATAAAAGTGCATCTATCCATGATTAAAGTGCATCTATACATCATAAAAGTGCATCTATACCATAGACTGTAAAAATATACATGATGAAAGTGCATCTGTCCATCATAAAAGTGCATCTATCCATCATAAAAGTGCATCTGTCCATCATAAAAGTGCATCTGTCCATCATAAAAGTGCATCTGTCCATCATAAAAGAGCATCTGTCCATCATAAAAGTGCATCTGTCCATCATAAAAGTGCATCTATCCATCATAAAAGTGCATCTATCCATCATAAAAGTGCATCTGTCCATCATAAAAGTGCATCTATCCATCATAAAAGTGCATCTGTCCATCATAAAAGTGCATCTATCCATCATAAAAGTGCATCTGTCCATCATAAAAGTGCATCTATCCATCATAAAAGTGCATCTATCCATCATAAAAGTGCATCTGTCCATCATAAAAGTGCATCTATCCATCATAAAAGTGCATCTGTCCATCATAAAAGTGCATCTATCCATCATAAAAGTGCATCTGTCCATCATAAAAGTGCATCTATCCATCATAAAAGTGCATCTGTCCATCATAAAAGTGCATCTATCCATCATAAAAGTGCATCTATACATGATTAAAGTGCATCTATCCATCATAAAAGAGCATCTATCCGTCATAAAAGTGCATCTATCATCATAAAAGTGCATCTATCCATCATAAAAGTGCATCTATAGATCATAAAAGTGCATCTATCCATCATAAAAGTGCATCTATACATGATTAAAGTGCATCTATCCGTCATAAAAGAGCATCTATCCGTCATAAAAGTGCATCTATCATCATAAAAGTGCATCTATCCATCATAAAAGTGCATCTATCCATCATAAAAGTGCATCTATACATGATAAAAGTGCATCTGTCCATCATAAAAGTGCATCTATACATGATAAAAGTGCATCTATACATGATAAAAGTGCATCTATACATGATTAAAGTGCATCTATACATGATTAAAGTGCATCTATCCGTCATAAAAGAGCATCTATCCATCATAAAAGAGCATCTATCCATCATAAAAGTGCATCTATACATCATAAAAGTGCATCTATACATGATAAAAGTGCATCTATCCGTCATAAAAGTGCATCTATACATGATAAAAGTGCATCTGTCCATCATAAAAGTGCATCTATACATGATAAAAGTGCATCTATCCATCATAAAAGTGCATCTATCCATCATAAATGATTAAAGTGTTCCACAGGCTCCGGGGGTTAATAAAGGCCTTCTGAAGTGAAACGTTTGTGTAAGAAAAATATCCATATTTAAAACTTTATAAAGTAAAATAACTAGCTTCTGGCTAAATGAACATACGGATTCGACTAAGTCTAAGCGCAACTTATGCGAGTAATGCGACGAACTGTTGATAATTACGTAAGCTACCATAAAAATATCATAAAATCCCCTAAAAATACAAAATATTAAATAAGTACATTCATTTCATTGAAATAAAAAATAATAATTTCGGTCATTTTTGACCGACACACTCTTCACACCAGGAATCCGCAACCGGAACCTGCTTTCACCAAACGTTATAGTAATGATTTGTGTGTGTGTGTGTGTGTGTGTGTGTGTTGGAGAGAGTACGGTATTGGTGTACTTTGTTAAAATGTCACTCAGTATTAGTGTTTCCATGGTTTCCCACAAGCTTAGCTCAACCTTTACACCTACTCATCCCTCTATCACCCAAAACACACGCGCTCATTTGCATATTTATATATGTATATAGGCTGGGGGGGGGGGGGGGGTGTGATGGAGCCACTGTTTCAGATCCTCACTTTAGGGGCCAATTAATTTCTCTGACTGTTGTGTTTCTCACTGACTGTCTTTCACAGGAGTGTGTGTCGGAGTGTGAGGAGCGCATGACTTCAGGAAACTCTTGGAGTTTGTGCAAACACTTCATGCTGAGAGAGGATAGCACTCCTGGATCCGCTGAACATGAACACTTGGAGGCGCAACAACATCATGTGGACAGAAGATATGGAGGCTTTATGAAGCGTTATGGGGGATTCATGAAGAAAACAGCGGAGTTCTACGGGACGGAGCCGGAAAAGGCAATCCTGAGCAATGATGAAGCTGAAACGCTGACAGATGAAGACGAGGGGATAGAGAAGCGTTACGGGGGGTTTATGAAGAGGGGTGGAGGGGTAAAAGAGTTACAGAAGCGTTACGGGGGGTTCATGAGGCGTGTTGGGGAACCGCAGTGGATTAAACGCTTCCTAAAGCGCTCCCGAGAGGAGCATGAGGATGGAAACTTATCAGGGATGGAAAAGAGGTACGGTGGATTCATGGGGTTTTAAGAGCCCTGGTCCACTTTCCCTCGAGGAAACAAAGGGATAGTTCACCCAAAACTGAACATTAGTTCATGATTTACTCTCCCTGAAGTCATCCTAGGTGAATATGGCACTCTTCTTTCAGACGAACACAATCAGAGTTATATTAAAAAATGTCCTGGCTCTTCCAAGCTTTATAATGGCAGTGAATGGCTGTTTCTGTTTTGAATTCCATAAAAGTGCATCTGTCCATCATTAGTGCATCCATCCATCTTTTATGGACTTCAAAACAGAAACAGCCATTCACTGCCATTATAAAGCTTGGAAGAGCCAGGACATTTTTTAATATAACTCTGATTGTGTTCGTCTGAAATAAGAAAGTAATATACACATGGAGCCCTATCTCGCACTGAGCGCAATTGACTCTGTACAGCGACGCATGTGTCATTTCTACTTCTCACCCGCGCACAGCGAACTTTTCCCTCCACTGACGCACGTCGGTAAATTAGGGAATGAACTTGCGCTCCCGGGGGCGGTTCAGGGAAAAGAGGCTCTCTGTGTGTTCCGGCGCAAACGTTCCCTGGTGCTATTTTGCAGTTCCAGAAAACAATCCCGCCACTGACCAGGAGAAACCTCGTCTAAAGTCAGTGGCGCGTTCAGATGCTATTTTAAGGGCGCATGCTTGGCCATAATGTAGCGTGTGCACAACACACACACACTTTGATTCTCTCATCTACACAGAAGCAGCAGTTCTCAATGTTGCAAACCATACATAATTACAAGGAAAAATATTCCACACGAGGGAAATCATTGTGGTGTCCATGAAGATGTGAAAAATAGGCATAAATCGAGCTTACACATTTACCCAAATTATCATACGCCTGTTTAACCGAAGCTAATCTGAGTGTGTTTCTCCATCCCCAATGTCACTTCTCTGTGTTTTACGGCCCTGACGAGAACATCGGTCTCCTCGGCTGTGAACCGCTCCTGGCAAATCCGCCGTTATAATAGCAATCCGCCATGGAACAAGCGCGCCTGCTCTTAAAGGGAATGTGAGATGTCGCTCTGATTGGTTTATTTCACGTTACGCCCAAACCACACCTATGAATAATGAAGCGACTTCAGGCCAACACATTTTAGATTTGCGTCGGGTCATTTAGAGTCATTTATCCCGCCGGTATAATAGCAACAGCGCCCGAGATCCGCCCACAAAGTTACTTGTAGTACTTGTACTTGTAGACAAGTTACTTGTGTTTCAGATCGTTAAAATAGGGCCCATAGGATGACTTGAGGGCGAGTAAATCAGAGGCTAATGTTCATTTTTGGGTGAACTATCCCTTTAAAATGTGCTCATGATGTTTTAATAAAGTGTTTGTTGTGTCCTTGTTGTGTTAATGTGATTTAGTGTGAATAAGACCGTCTTAAAAGTACACCTGAGTTCACCAGTCCATGTAAGATTTTAATAACTAATACTGTACAACGACCAGGCCTTTTTTAATCAACTCTACAGATCAGGTCTGCATGAAACATTCGTTCACTGGAGAAACTGGAGAAAATATGAAAGACTGAATCTTGTCATTTGCTTGAATAAACTGCTCGAAACTGCAGCAGAATGTGTGTGTGTTGAATAGAAATCAGGCGTCTCTGGTGAAACTCCAGTTTTTAATGTTGTTTATGTGTCTATGTGGTGTTTTTAATCTGCTTTAAGACAAACCATGTGTAAATTCATAAGTCGACAGCATTGCTGAGTATTTCCTCCTTAAAACTGCAGTGAACCAAAGACAGTCTCAAAAACACGCTTTGAAATCGCTGGTGTTTCTGACGTCACAAACTACCTTGTAACCAATCAGATCAACGTGGATCTCTGGAGGCGGGGCTCATTTGCATATTCATAGAACCGCGTAAAAGAAATGAGGCAAGGGTGTGGAGTTACAGTCAAGATATTTTAAGCCATGAAGAATTTATTTTCAAGCAAAAAACTTTTAAATATGTCCTTTTGGTGATTAAAGATGAGTTTTAAGGAAAGAATGATTGACTACAGGGAGATTTTAAGACGTTTGAGCCTCAGCAGCCTTTTGTGGATCAAGTACATTTATATAAAAGTATAGTTGGATTGCATGTTTCATGATGTAAAGCACTTCTACTATCATGAAACTCATTCAGTCAAGGCAAGTGGGATTCGAATGCAGGAAAGTATTCTCATGGAAACTTGATCTCTCATAGAAGATCAGGCTTACAGCTTTAATGTGGGAACGTGCAACTCAAACCTGCAGTCGACATCTCTATCTCGTGTGTTTTACACGTCGCATATCTACGCCACCTTTGATCTATAGCGCAACCTCAACCCTACAACTGCTAAATAAAGTCTAATGTCTGTTTGGTAACACTTTATTTTACAGTGTCCTTGTTACATGTTACATATAACCATAACAGTAAATTATGCATACACTGAAAAAAATTATTCGTTGAATTTAATCCATTTTTTTATCGTAAGTGGTTGCACACAATTGATTTTACCTACATTTAAACAAATGCATTAAGTTGAACTAAAATTGATTAAGTTCAACTTAATGCATTTGTTTAAATGTAGGTAAAATCAATTGTGTGCAACCACTTACGATAATTTTTTTTTAATAAATTCAACGAATCATTTTACATGCAACTAAACCTCAACCAAATCCTACTCCTACCCTAACCCTAGAATAATTACATGTAGTTTATTAATATTACTCAGTACTTAAATATATAATTACACTGTAACAATGACACCCAATAATAAAGTGTAACCGACTTTATTTCAGTGTCTTTGTAACACGTAACATGTGTTTACTGTCTAATAACGGTAATAATTACATGCTAACCCTAAACCAAACCCTATAGTAAGTTCATGTTGTTCATTAATATTACTTAAATGTATAATTACACTGTAAAGTGTAACTGTGTGTAAGTGTAACTGGTTACTCTTTATTTTAAGGTGTCATTGTTACAGTGTAATTATACATTTCATAATAATTAACATGTAGGGTTAGGGCTGGTTTAGGGTTAGTTGCATGTAACGAAGCACAATTTATAGTAATTACTACAGTAACTATATGTAATAAGTGTTTGAAAGACACTTTAAAATAAAGTGTTTTATCAACAATAACTATATCAGCACGATAACATTGTTTATTCACACTCTGTTATGTTTTTATCATTCATCCACTGGCAAACAATGTTTTCCTCCGCTATTCTCTTACAGTTTATGACTATTGTTGTCATTATAGTTATATTATAAACGGTGTCGGGGAAAGTTATTAAAATAATGGATTACAATATTGCATTACTCCCTAAAAATGTTACTAGTTGCAATACTTAGTTACTTTTATGGAAAGTTATGCGCTACTTTTTATCACCTGTTTTTAATAACAAAAAAAGCACAAAAGTTCTCGATGTTCATCAAAAGTCATTCCTGTGGCTGAATGGATCATCGAAGGTCAAAAGCAAAAGCATTGGTTAATAAAGTGAGATTAAATGCATAAAGTACATTGTTTAAGATATATAATAATTGCGGGTTTGCATAATATTCTGAGTTTGCATTTTACTGTTTTTATTGATTTTGAGGAATACTGAATGTGTTTTTGTGCATATTCACAACTTTCCCGAAATCTGACCATTCCCATGATTGCTATGGCAACGTAGAACAAACTTCCGGTTTACGTTAGCCTGAAGATACTGCTATCGGAGAGCCTCAACAAGCCCAAACAACTTGCTTGGGTAATGACGAGTAGAGCTTAGATCGGGCCCAAAAAATCAAGCCCGACCCTACCTGAGCCCGTCCAAGCCCGGCCCGACACATTAACTGTAATTATGAGCCCGATTTAGACCCAACCATTTTTAATACGTGGGCTGTTATAACAAGGTAATTTTTTAACATGTGCTGAGGGGGTGCTAGATATATTATATATAAATACTTTTAATAAATGAGCAAAAATTTGCCATTTAATATTTGATTATTTTAATGATCACAATTAAAGTATTAATTTTATTAAATTGAACAAGCACAACATTCGGCATTCAATCAAATATTATTAAAGATTTATTATTATTAATAATGTTATTTCAACACAATATTTCGTTATTTCGACATAATATGTGTGTGCCGAGTGTGCGTGCAACAAGCAAGATGTGCATTTGTAAATCCGGTGACACGCGTGCATTGATTTTTAGTAATAAACTAGTGTTTTCTGTGTCAGTGTCGGCTGCAAAGATGAAGTTGACGATCGCCATCTCCGTAGTGAACGCGTATAGCCTAGAGAGAAATGCACATCTTGGATTACATAATCAGAGAGTAGCCTATTTATTTTGGTTTTGAATTGTTTCGTTTAAAGACATTTAAAGCTTTCTTTAGATAGGCTACATTTCTCATGTCTGAGTTTCGGTTAATTTATGATGAGATGCGCTCCTGTTCATGTGCAATGCAAGTGACCGCGGCACGCCGGTGTGGTGAACAAACACCGTCTCTTCACCATCTCTTCAATAGGACTCATTTGTTCACCACACCGGGACTGAGATACCGTCAACAGGAAGTATCGAGTGTCATGGCGACGCCAAAGAAGACTTGCAGGAAAGTTGTGAATAAGAGTAAATGCATGTTCATATTTAGTCCAGAACTATAATATGATTGACAATAATAATCATGTTCAGACTCACGATTCTCTCAGGAGAGCCTTCAGTCATTACATGGGAAAAGTTTTGAAAAAGTAACTCAGATATTTTGTTGTGAATTTAAAAGAAGGCCAAATGCATTACTTTACTATAGTTACTTGAAAAAAGTAATATGATTATGTAACTTGCTTTAAAACTGGTTTACCATCTAGACAATGCTGCCGTAAAAAAGATTTCGGTAACACTTTATTTTAGGGTGTCATTGTTACAGTGTAATTATATTTAAGTACTGAGTAATATTAATAAACAACATGCACTTACTCTAGGGTTAGGGTAGGATTTGGGTGAGGTTTAGTTGCATGTAATTATGCATAATTTACTGTGGTAAGTCTGTAAAATATGTAACACAGACACAGTAAAATAAAGTGTTACCAAAAGATTTCATGTCCAAAATAAGGGCCCTTGAACACAAGCTTCATCCGTGAGCTCCTTTAAACTCGTGTTCGTGTAGCCTAAATATAAGCATAAATGTTCTGAGCTCCACCTATTAATGTCCCACCATAATGAAACGAGCTGCTCTTTATGAAGAGATTGAAGGCTAATGATAAAGAGACTCTTTGTCTCCTTTGCGCGCGTCAGTTCGCGGGCGTCAAACGGTTAAACCGAAGCCGCGCCCACTGCATCCCGTTAGGACTCGGAGATGAACTTTGTCTTCGGCAAACACAGAGTCATAACCGGACCCCAGAGCGAAGGTCGAGCACAGACACACTCGGTGAAAGGCGAGATGAACGGGGCGAATCTGCAGTCGTATCAGTGACGAGAGAGGTGAGACACCGGCTGTGGCGCACGGATAAATCCAATTACTGAATAAAGTTGACTGTGAACCCTTTCGCCTCCAGGATCTTTTCGCCATCATCATGAACTTCCTCCTGGAGACTCTCCAGGTGCTCTTCTTGTCGCTGGTCTACACGTTAGAAGCGCTGGCTCGGTTGTTTGTCCCGGTTCGACGGAAGAGCGTGTCCGGGGAGCTCGTGCTCGTGACCGGCGCGGGCAGCGGGATCGGGCGGCTCATGGCGATGGAGTTCGCGCGCCTGGACGCGCGCCTGGTGCTGTGGGACATCAACGAGAACGCGCTCAAAGAGACCGCGCGCACGATCAAAGAGGAGCTCGGGGCGCGCGCATACACGTACACCTGCGACTGCAGTGAGCGCGAGGAGGTGTACAGGACCGCCAACCAGGTGTGTGTGTTTTTAGGGAACAAATAGGGAAAGAAAATATACAGTGTAATTTAAAATAAATAAATAAATAAATAATAATACATATAAAAAGAAAGAAAATAATATAAAACAAAACAAAACAACAACAACAACAACAACAACAACAAAACCCAGGTATGAAATCATCATATAAATAGCATAAAAGCTTCACATTATGTTTATTGCATTTCCCCATAATCAAACAAATATTAACAATAAAGGCCACATTTGGTGGTAATCTTCGTCTATTCAAATAAAAAAATACACTCAGGTGTAATACAGCATACTGGTGCACGTCATCACGATGACGTCAGTAGCTGTCGGTTACCCGCATACGGTGTTTTTAGTCGCATCAACATTTGTAATGACCATAAACATTATGACTTTTACTGTCTTTCTTTCACTCACATGTTTATTTTCAGTAGCTACACCACAGGTGTCGAACTCAGTTCCTGGAGGGCCACAGCCCTACACAGTTTTGTTCCAACCCTGCTGCTTCAACACACACACACACACACACACACACACACACCTGCAGTTTTCAAATAAGCCTGAAGGACGTGATTAGCTGGATCAGGTGTGTTTAATTAGGGTTGAAGCTAAACTCTGCAGGGCTGTGGCCCTCCAGGAACTGAGTTTGACACCCCTGAGCTACACCGTAAATGTTTTTATATCACACAACTTTGACTTGTTTCAGCTTAATATTATTCATTAGTAATGGTAAACAAAAATGTATTAATTAAATGACTAAATTCTTTGAGACTTAAAACTTTAAGGAAACTATAAGTAAACATTTTTAACAGGCTAATAAGAAGAAGTGTAATTCACGACTTGTTCCGTTTGTTTTATTAAGGTGAAGCGTGAGGTTGGTGATGTCACAATTTTGATAAATAATGCAGGAATTGTTACTGGGAAGAAGTTCATGGATTCTCCTGATGCGCTGGTGGAGAAGACTATGGAGGTCAACAGCCTAGCACACTTCTGGGTATCTATCTATCTATCTATCTATCTATCTATCGTCTGTCTGTCTGTCTGTCTGTCTGTCTGTCTGTCTGTCTGTCTGTCTGTCTGTCTGTCTGTCTATCTATCTATCTATCTATCTATCTATCTATCTATCTATCTATCTATCTATCTATCTATCTATCTATCTATCTATCTGTCTGTCTGTCTGTCTGTCTGTCTGTCTGTCTATCTATCTATCTGATCCTGATAGTCTGTCTCTCCTCTCAGATGTACAAGGCGTTCCTGCCGGCTATGATGGCTGGTAATCGAGGTCATCTGGTCAGTATAGCGAGTTCTGCTGGACTCATCGGAGTAAATGGACTGGCAGGTACAGTAGATCTTCTCAGTTTAACACTAATATCAACACTAATATCTCTCTCAGGAGGAAGTGTGTATTTCTCACTACACGTCCTCAGATTACTGTGTGAGTAAGGTTGTGATGTCCTCAGATTACTGTGCGAATAAATTTGTGATGTCCTCAGATTACTGTGCGAGTAAATTGTGATGTCCTCAGATTACTGTGCGAGTAAATTTGTGATGTCCTCAGATTACTGTGCGAGTAAATTGTGATGTCCTCAGATTACTGTGTGAGTAAGTTTGTGATGTCCTCAGATTACTGTGCGAGTAAGTTTGTGATGTCCTCAGATTACTGTGCGAGTAAATTGTGATGTCCTCAGATTACTGTGCGAGTAAATTTGTGATGTCCTCAGATTACTGTGCGAGTAAATTTGTGATGTCCTCAGATTACTGTGCGAGTAAGTTTGTGATGTCCTCAGATTACTGTGCGAGTAAGTTTGTGATGTCCTCAGATTACTGTGTGAGTAAATTTGTGATGTCCTCAGATTACTGTGCGAGTAAGTTGTGATGTCCTCAGATTACTGTGCGAGTAAGTTTGTGATGTCCTCAGATTACTGTGCGAGTAAATTTGTGATGTCCTCAGATTACTGTGCGAGTAAGTTGTGATGTCCTCAGATTACTGTGCGAGTAAGTTTGTGATGTCCTCAGATTACTGTGCGAGTAAGTTTGTGATGTCCTCAGATTACTGTGCGAGTAAGTTTGTGATGTCCTCAGATTACTGTGCGAATAAGTTTGTGATGTCCTCAGATTACTGTGCGAATAAATTTGTGATGTCCTCAGATTACTGTGCGAGTAAATTTGTGATGTCCTCAGATTATTGTGCGAGTAAGTTTGTGATGTCCTCAGATTACTGTGCGAGTAAATTTGTGCCGTCCTCAGATTACTGTGCGAGTAAATTTGTGATGTCCCCAGATTACTGTGCTAGTAAATTTGTGATGTCCTCAGATTACTGTGCGAGTAAATTTGTGCCGTCCTCAGATTACTGTGCGAGTAAGTTTGTGATGTCCTCAGATTACTGTGCTAGTAAATTTGTGAAGTCCTCAGATTACTGTGCGAGTAAATTTGTGCCGTCCTCAGATTACTGTGCGAGTAAGTTTGTGATGTCCTCAGATTACTGTGCTAGTAAATTTGTGAAGTCCTCAGATTACTGTGCGAGTAAATTTGTGCCGTCCTCAGATTACTGTGCGAGTAAGTTTGTGATGTCCTCAGATTACTGTGCGAGTAAATTTGTGATGTCCTCAGATTACTGTGCGAGTAAATTTGTGATGTCCTCAGATTACTGTGCGAGTAAATTTGTGCCGTCCTGAGATTACTGTGCGAGTAAGTTTGTGATGTCCTCAGATTACTGTGCGAGTAAGTTTGTGATGTCCTCAGATTACTGTGCGAGTAAATTTGTGATGTCCTCAGATTACTGTGCGAGTAAATTTGTGATGTCCTCAGATTACTGTGCGAGTAAATTTGTGATGTCCTCAGATTACTGTGCGAATAAATTTGTGATGTCCTCAGATTACTGTGCGAATAAATTTGTGATGTCCTCAGATTACTGTGCGAGTAAATTTGTGCCGTCCTCAGATTACTGTGCGAGTAAGTTTGTGAAGTCCTGAGATTACTGTGCGAGTAAGTTTGTGCCTTCCTCAGATTACTGTGCGAGTAAGTTTGTGATGTCCTCAGATTACTGTGCGAGTAAGTTTGTGATGTCCTGAGATTACTGTGCGAGTAAATTTGTGATGTCCTCAGATTACTGTGCGAGTAAATTTGTGATGTCCTCAGATTACTGTGTGAGTAAATTGTGATGTCCTCAGATTACTGTGCGAATAAATTTGTGATATCCTCAGATTACTGTGCGAGTAAATTTGTGCCGTCCTCAGATTACTGTGCTAGTAAATTTGTGAAGTCCTGAGATTACTGTGCGAGTAAGTTTGTGATGTCCTCAGATTACTGTGCGAGTAAATTTGTGATGTCCTGAGATTACTTTGCGAGTAAGTTTGTGATGTCCTCAGATTACTGTGCGAGTAAATTTGTGATGTCCTCAGATTACTGTGCGAGTAAATTTGTGATGTCCTCAGATTACTGTGCTAGTAAATTTGTGATGTCCTGAGATTACTGTGTGAGTAAGTTTGTGATGTCCTGAGATTACTGTGCGAGTAAGTTTGTGATGTCCTCAGATTACTGTGTGAGTAAATTTGTGATGTCCTGAGATTACTTTGCGAGTAAGTTTGTGATGTCCTCATATTACTGTGCGAGTAAATTTGTGATGTCCTCAGATTACTGTGCGAGTAAGTTTGTGATGTCCTCAGATTACTGTGCGAGTAAGTTTGTGATGTCCTCAGATTACTGTGCGAGTAAGTTTGTGATGTCCTCAGATTACTGTGTGAGTAAATTTGTGATGTCCTGAGATTACTTTGCGAGTAAGTTTGTGATGTCCTCATATTACTGTGCGAGTAAATTTGTGATGTCCTCAGATTACTGTGCGAGTAAATTTGTGATGTCCTCAGATTACTGTGCTAGTAAATTTGTGATGTCCTGAGATTACTGTGTGAGTAAGTTTGTGATGTCCTGAGATTACTGTGCGAGTAAATTTGTGATGTCCTCAGATTACTGTGTGAGTAAATTTGTGCCGTCCTCAGATTACTGTGCTAGTAAGTTTGTGAAGTCCTGAGATTACTGTGCGAGTAAGTTTGTGATGTCCTCAGATTACTGTGCGAGTAAATTTGTGATGTCCTGAGATTACTTTGCGAGTAAGTTTGTGATGTCCTCAGATTACTGTGCGAGTAAATTTGTGATGTCCTCAGATTACTGTGCGAGTAAATTTGTGATGTCCTCAGATTACTGTGCTAGTAAATTTGTGATGTCCTGAGATTACTGTGTGAGTAAGTTTGTGATGTCCTGAGATTACTGTGCGAGTAAATTTGTGATGTCCTGAGATTACTGTGTGAGTAAGTTTGTGATGTCCTGAGATTACTGTGCGAGTAAATTTGTGATGTCCTCAGATTACTGTGCGAGTAAGTTTGTGATGTCCTCAGATTACTGTGTGAGTAAGTTTGTGATGTCCTCAGATTACTGTGCGAGTAAGTTTGTGATGTCCCCAGATTACTGTGTGAGTAAATTTGTGATGTCCTCAGATTACTGTGCGAGTAAGTTTGTGATGTCCTGAGATTACTGTGCGAGTAAATTTGTGATGTCCTCAGATTACTGTGCGAGTAAGTTTGTGATGTCCTCAGATTACTGTGCGAGTAAGTTTGTGATGTCCTGAGATTACTGTGCGAGTAAATTTGTGATGTCCTCAGATTACTGTGTGAGTGAGTTTGTGATGTCCTCAGATTACTGTGCGAGTAAGTTTGTGATGTCCTCAGATTACTGTGTGAGTAAATTTGTGATGTCCTCAGATTACTGTGCGAGTAAATTTGTGATGTCCCCAGATTACTGTGTGAGTAAATTTGTGATGTCCTCAGATTACTGTGCGAGTAAGTTTGTGATGTCCTCAGATTACTGTGCGAGTAAATTTGTGATGTCCTCAGATTACTGTGCGAGTAAGTTTGTGATGTCCTCAGATTACTGTGCGAGTAAGTTTGTGCCGTCCTCAGATTACTGTGCGAGTAAGTTTGTGATGTCCCCAGATTACTGTGTGAGTAAATTTGTGATGTCCTCAGATTACTGTGCGAGTAAGTTTGTGATGTCCTCAGATTACTGTGTGAGTAAATTTGTGATGTCCTCAGATTACTGTGCGAGTAAGTTTGTGATGTCCTCAGATTACTGTGCGAGTAAGTTTGTGCCGTCCTCAGATTACTGTGCGAGTAAGTTTGTGATGTCCTGAGATTACTGTGCGAGTAAGTTTGTGCCGTCCTCAGATTACTGTGCGAGTAAATTGGGATGTCCTCAGATTACTGTGCGAGTAAATTGGGATGTCCTCAGATTACTGTGCGAGTAAATTGGGATGTCCTCAGATTACTGTGCGAGTAAATTTGTGATGTCCTCAGATTACTGTGCGAGTAAATTTGTGATGTCCTCAGATTACTGTGCGAGTAAATTGTGATGTCCTCAGATTACTGTGCGAGTAAGTTGTGATGTCCTCAGATTACTGTGCGAGTAAATTGTGATGTCCTCAGATTACTGTGCGAGAGTAAATTGTGATGTCCTCAGATTACTGTGTGAGTAAGTTTGTGATGTCCTCAGATTACTGTGCGAGTAAGTTTGTGAAGTCCTCAGATTACTGTGCGAGTAAGTTTGTGCCGTCCTCAGATTACTGTGCGAGTAAGTTTGTGATGTCCTGAGATTACTGTGCGAGTAAGTTATGATGTCCTCAGATTACTGTGCGAATAAATTTGTGATGTCCTCAGATTACTGTGCGAGTAAATTGTGATGTCCTCAGATTACTGTGCGAGTAAGTTTGTGATGTCCCCAGATTACTGTGCGAGTAAATTGTGATGTCCTCAGATTACTGTGCGAGTAAGTTTGTGATGTCCTCAGATTACTGTGCGAGTAAATTTGTGATGTCCTCAGATTACTGTGTGAATAAGTTTGTGATGTCCTCAGATTACTGTGCGAGTAAATTTGTGATGTCCTCAGATTACTGTGCGAGTAAGTTTGTGATGTCCTCTGTCGTGGATTTTTTCCCTAAACCTAACTACCTGGGTCTCGTCTCCTGGCGACGTCCCCACTCGGGTAGCTGATATCTGAATCTCGTCTCCTGGCGACGTCCTCACTTGGATATCTTACCTAATCTAACTTTTCGACTCTATTTATTGGTTCCCGTCCCCGACGTCCCCACTCTATAGATCACCGGACTACCTGGCTCTATTTATTGGTTCCCGTCCCCGACGTCCCCACTCTATAGATCACCGGACTACCTGGCTCTATTTATTGGTTCCCGTCCCCGACGTCCCCACTCTATAGATCACCGGACTACCTGGCTCTATTTCCCTAAACTAGTTTTCCTTCCTAAACTAGCTTCCTGCGCAGGAATAAATTGACAAACAGATCTGCAAATGTCCTTTAAATGCTTTAATCACGGCCAGGAGATCTTCCCGAGCAGTTCTCAGGGAATCTCTCCCAAGAAGCAAGGCCGGAGGATCTCAGACAAATTCCATTGAGAATCCCACCGAAAAATACATATACAACAGTTTTTATAGCATAGAGGTATGGCATAAATGTCAGGCTGCATTACATAATTTCCCCACTATTTGATTGGTTCTTCATATGCAAACCCCTCTGTTACTAGGTAAAGCAAACTCTGATCTTGTGATTACTTATCACAAGGTTTTAATGATGACTTAATTTGTTCTAACAGACTTGTCTAGTTTCACTTCCCATAACTATGTTATTTTTATCCATAGACACCCTCATAGTCACAAGTTTTTCCCCAAAGAGTTTTGACACATTAAAAGCATATGAATGTTGTTCCTGCAAGAAAAACAAATGTTAGCTGATTAATTAAAGTTGATTAATTAAAATCCACCACACCTCAGATTACTGTGCGAGTAAATTTGTGATGTCCTCAGATTACTGTGCGAGTAAATTTGTGCCGTCCTCAGATTACTGTGCGAGTAAGTTTGTGATGTCCTCAGATTACTGTGCGAGTAAATTGTGATGTCCTCAGATTACTGTGCGAGTAAATTTGTGATGTCCTCAGATTACTGTGTGAGTAAATTTGTGCCGTCCTCAGATTATTGTGCGAGTAAATTTGTGATGTCCTCAGATTACTGTGCGAGTAAATTGTGATGTCCTCAGATTACTGTGCGAGTAAATTTGTGATGTCCTCAGATTACTGTGTGAGTAAATTTGTGCCGTCCTCAGATTATTGTGCGAGTAAGTTTGTGATGTCCTCAGATTACTGTGCGAGAAAGTTGTGATGTCCTCAGATTACTGTGCGAGTAAATTTGTGATGTCCTCATATTACTGTGCGAGTAAGTTTGTGATGTCCTCAGATTACTGTGCGAGTAAATTTGTGATGTCCTCAGATTACTGTGCGAGTAAATTTGTGATGTCCTCAGATTACTGTGCGAGTAAATTTGTGATGTCCTCAGATTACTGTGCGAGTAAGTTTGTGATGTCCTCAGATTACTGTGCGAGTAAATTTGTGCCGTCCTCAGATTACTGTGTGATTAAGTTTGTGATGTCCTCAGATTACTGTGCGAGTAAATTTGTGATGTCCTCAGATTACTGTGCGAGTAAATTTGTGATGTCCTCAGATTACTGTGCGAGTAAATTTGTGATGTCCTCAGATTACTGTGTGAGTAAGTTTGTGATGTCCTCAGATTACTGTGCGAGTAAATTTGTGCCGTCCTCAGATTACTGTGTGATTAAGTTTGTGATGTCCTCAGATTACTGTGCGAGTAAATTTGTGATGTCCTCAGATTACTGTGCGAGTAAATTTGTGATGTCCTCAGATTACTGTGCGAGTAAGTTTGTGATGTCCTCAGATTACTGTGCGAGTAAGTTTGTGATGTCCTCAGATTACTGTGCGAGTAAGTTTGTGATGTCCTCAGATTACTGTGTGAGTAAATTTGTGCCTTCCTCAGATTACTGTGCGAGTAAGTTTGTGATGTCCTCAGATTACTGTGCGAGTAAATTTGTGATGTCCTCAGATTACTGTGTGAGTGAGTTTGTGATGTCCTCAGATTACTGTGCGAGTGAGTTTGTGCTGTCCTCAGATTACTGTGCGAGTAAATTTGTGATGTCCTCAGATTACTGTGTGAGTAAATTTGTGCCTTCCTCAGATTACTGTGCGAGTAAGTTTGTGATGTCCTCAGATTACTGTGCGAGTAAATTTGTGATGTCCTCAGATTACTGTGTGAGTGAGTTTGTGATGTCCTCAGATTACTGTGCGAGTGAGTTTGTGCTGTCCTCAGATTACTGTGTGAGTAAGTTTGTGATGTCCTCAGATTACTGTGCGAGTAAGTTTGTGATGTCCTCAGATTACTGTGCGAGTAAGTTTGTGATGTCCTCAGATTACTGTGCGAGTAAGTTTGTGATGTCCCCAGATTACTGTGCGAGTAAGTTTGTGATGTCCTCAGATTACTGTGCGAGTAAATTTGTGATGTCCTCAGATTACTGTGTGAGTAAGTTTGTGATGTCCTCAGATTACTGTGCGAGTAAATTTGTGATGTCCTCAGATTACTGTGTGAGTAAATTTGTGATGTCCTCAGATTACTGTGTGAGCAAATTTGTGATGTCCTCAGATTACTGTGCGAGTAAATTTGTGATGTCCTCAGATTACTGTGTGAGTGAGTTTGTGATGTCCTCAGATTACTGTGCGAGTGAGTTTGTGATGTCCTCAGATTACTGTGCGAGTGAGTTTGTGCTGTCCTCAGATTACTGTGTGAGTAAGTTTGTGATGTCCTCAGATTACTGTGCGAGTAAGTTTGTGATGTCCTCAGATTACTGTGCGAGTGAGTTTGTGCTGTCCTCAGATTACTGTGTGAGTAAGTTTGTGATGTCCTCAGATTACTGTGCGAGTAAGTTTGTGATGTCCTCAGATTACTGTGTGAGTAAGTTTGTGCCTTCCTCAGATTACTGTGCGAGTAAATTTGTGATGTCCTCAGATTACTGTGTGAGTAAGTTTGTGATGTCCTCAGATTACTGTGCGAGTAAATTTGTGATGTCCTCAGATTACTGTGTGAGTAAGTTTGTGCCTTCCTCAGATTACTGTGCGAGTAAATTTGTGATGTCCTCAGATTACTGTGTGAGTGAGTTTGTGATGTCCTCAGATTACTGTGCGAGTGAGTTTGTGATGTCCTCAGATTACTGTGCGAGTGAGTTTGTGCTGTCCTCAGATTACTGTGCGAGTAAGTTTGTGATGTCCTCAGATTACTGTGTGAGTAAGTTTGTGATGTCCTCAGATTACTGTGCGAGTAAGTTTGTGATGTCCTCAGATTACTGTGTGAGTAAGTTTGTGCCTTCCTCAGATTACTGTGCGAGTAAATTTGTGATGTCCTCAGATTACTGTGTGAGTAAGTTTGTGATGTCCTCAGATTACTGTGCGAGTAAATTTGTGATGTCCTCAGATTACTGTGTGAGTAAGTTTGTGCCTTCCTCAGATTACTGTGCGAGTAAGTTTGTGATGTCCTCAGATTACTGTGCGAGTAAGTTTGTGATGTCCTCAGATTACTGTGCGAGTAAATTTGTGATGTCCTCAGATTACTGTGCGAGTAAGTTTGTGATGTCCTCAGATTACTGTGCGAGTAAATTTGTGATGTCCTCAGATTACTGTGCGAGTAAATTTGTGATGTCCTCAGATTACTGTGCGAGTAAGTTTGTGATGTCCTCAGATTACTGTGCGAGTAAATTTGTGCCGTCCTCAGATTACTGTGCGAGTAAGTTTGTGATGTCCTCAGATTACTGTGCGAGTAAGTTTGCCGCGGTGGGGTTTGCGGAGTCGATGGCGCTGGAGCTGCTGGCTTCGGGTTGTGATGGAGTGAAGACCACCATCGTCTGCCCGTTCTTCATCAACACCGGCATGTTCGAAGGCGCCAACACTAAGTAAGAAACTGCTTAACAGAACGTAATTTTCTGTATTGTTGAAGACATGAATGTTAAATCTGGACCAAAACGTTCATTTAACACACACTCTTATCCAAAGCAGCTCGAGGAATACATGGGGAATCATTATCTAGAACAAGAACTGATCCGCATTATGTAAGGGAGAATGTAGATCCAGTCGGGTGTTATCTCAGAATAAACCCCTTCAGGTGTGTGTGTGTGTGTGTGTGATGGGTAGGTTTAGGGGTCTGGTTAGTGTGTGTGTGTGTGTGTGTGTGCGTGAGTGAGTGAGAGACTGTGTGTGTGTGTGTGTGTGTGTGTGTGTGTGTGTGTGTGTGTGTGTGTGTGTGTGTGTGTGTGTGTGATGGGTAGATTTATTGTGTGTGTTTGATGGGTAGGTTTAGGGGTCGGGTTAGTGTGTGTGTGTGTGTTTGTGTGTGTGTGTGATGGGTAGGTTTAGGGGTCGGTTTAGTGTGTGTGTGTGTGTGTGTGTGTGTGTGTGTGTGAGTGATGGGTAGGTTTAGGGGTCGGTTTAGTGTGTGTGTGTGTGTGTGTGTGTGTGTGTGAGTGATGGGTGGGTTTAGGGTCCAGGTTAGTATATATGTGTGAGTGAGTGAGTGAGTGTGTGTGTGTGTATGTGTGTTTGTGTGTGTGTGTGATGGGTAGGTTTAGGGGTGGAGGTTTAGTGTGTGTGAGTCATGGCGGCACTGGAGTGCACACCTGCATGATTCTCTAACAGCAACACCAGTTGTAACTGCCAGCGTTAATGCAGGGAAGTGTATTTTGACATGGCTGACTTTTGGCTACTACTTTTGACAATGTGCCTTATAACAACAGTTAAGAGCGCGTTAAAAGACCCTCTCCAGACCGGCAGGATTTACAAACAAAGCTGGACTATCCACGATCCTGTGCTCAATCACCCAGCGGGTGGAAACTACACAGACTTTTCGACCACTGTAAGAACACTGGGCCAGGACGAGTGGATTCTATTCCAAAATCAGGAAAGAGCATTTAGAAAGACCTTGGATACGAAACATCTCGAGGACAAACATAACTTCCTCTTCTCAGGAGTAACGCCGATAAAATGGATCAGACTCATCCGCATTTTAAATGGAGTTTTCTTTAAGAACGGAACTTTTACAATCATTCGGCGAAATGGGAGGCAGTTTGGATTACCTTTTCTGAAGTTCACAATCCGTGTACTGAAGAGAATGCCGCGAGCCATCGGAGGCCTTCCCGAGGCCCAGACCGCGGATTCCCTCGCCGGCTGGATCGAGGCAGAGTTGCGCTTTTTGCGGGACATCGTTCAACCAGCACTGAGGGCGTCACGGAGCGGATCCCAACAACAAAATGAGGTGGGCAAGGATAAACTTGCATATTTATGGCGGAATAGAAAATCTAGAGCAATCCAAATCATTCTTAACAACAGTACATACCCAAATGTACCAGTCGGCGTGAATAATATACTGTCTGTGCAGAACTATTACATTTCAAAATGCGCGCACGAGAGGCTTGGGGGCGTGTTAGATGCACCGCCGTGGACTGGATCATTATTTTCCGTACAATCTATCCAACCTAACACTTCACTGTTCACTGTCACTGAAGTGGAGAAAGTGGTTAATAACCTTCCCAATAATAAAGCAAGCGGACTTGATGGCGTGACTTACGAAACGCTGAAAACTACCAAACAAACAGTGTGTCCAATTTTGACCAATATATTTAACATCTGTCTGGAAAATGGTAAAGTCCCCGAATCATGGAAAGGGGCCCTGATCCACCGTATCCCCAAAAAAGATAATGTTCCCGATGACCCGTCTACCTGGAGAGATATCTCCTTATTACCTACAGTCTATAAGGTTTTTATGAAGTGTATGCTATCACGAATACTTCCTTGGTTAGTAGAGACAGGGATACTTTCATCAAAGCAAAAAGCTTATGTCAATAGGCAGGGGATGAATGAACATGTCTTCTGCCTTAAAACGGGAATAGATGACTTCAAACACTCATCTACCAAGTTCTTTACTGTCTTTCTGGATTTTCGTGATGCATTTGGCACACTGCCCCATGATGTCATGTTTCACGCATTAGATGAAATAAGATTACCACAGTTGTATACAGACGTAATTAAAGATGTTTATAATAACTCTTACATCCAAGTCATATGTGGAAGCGCCCTAACCGATCCCATACCACTTAAAATTGGCATCAAAACAGGGTGCCCTTGGAGCGCCATCAATTTCATTCTGGCGATTAACTCCTGGATGAAGTGGTTGTGCCAGTGCGCGCCAGCAGGTGTGCGATCCCCAAATCCAGTGCAAGGCTATGCGGACGATGTGGAAATTTCCTCAAGAGATGAAAGTGTAATTTCCAACATGCTCCTCCGCACAGATGAGTTCATAAGGTGGTCAGGTTTAGACATCAAACATACAAAATGTGCTGCATTCTATGAAAGACGCAGTGGAGGAAACAAATGGTATAAAGCGAAGTCTGACAAGCCCCCTGCCTTTTCATTAATGCAGAAACCCATCCGACTATATGAACGTCACGAAACATATCCTTATCTGGGTCATAAATTTAACGTCAGTGGCGATTGAGAGGAACAGATCACAGAGCTGTGTCACGAGTACACCCAAAGACTCGGGCTGATTGATGCTGCCCCACTCCCCATAATGATGAAGATTGAAGCCATCAGGCTGATCGCAGTGGCTAAAATCCAACACCTTTTCCCGAACGTACATATTCCACAACGTACACTGTCAGAGATGAACAACGAAACGGTGAAGTTTGTGAGGAAATGGTTTTGTCTTAATAGTCGTACAACTCGAGACATTATCTTCCAGCCGCGTAGAGACGGAGGTCTCGGCGCCCCAAACATTGAATGGCTCTACACCGCCTCCAGAACAGGACATCTTTTAAACATGCTTAATAATGACGATACAACGGTTAGAGAACTATCACGCGAATCGCTGTTTTTACATCTACAGCGTCGCAAAATACCTGTTGCTTCCACAAACGAGTCCCAGTTTCTTGGATTTAAACTAAAGCAGAACGGGAAGTTAGACATCAGGGCAGCCGGATTTGGAGTGCGCTCCGACTGGCTAGATTTAAACGATCTCTGCTGCCGTACAGGAATACAGCTGTCCTGGCTGGGGCCTGATGGAGAAGGAGTTGCTCTTAACGACAGCTTAATCACTGATCCGCTGGTTTCCACTCTGGCGATCCTCAATAACGACAGTACACCTCACCAGCTACAGATTAAACATGCAAGAGCTTCAATTCTTCATCTCAGACAGACTCAAAACAGACAGCACTGGACGCGTCTCAGATTACAAGGAAAACTTGCATTACTCCAATTTGCCGACCATTCAGTGTCTCATTCAGTCCTGACAAACCCCTCAATCTCAGACGACATCCTGATATTCACGGTTAAAGCAAGATTACAGTGTCTACCAACGAAGTACAATTTGGCAATATGGTATCCATGAAAGCATGAACCCTATTGTATATTACACCCAACTCAGCAGGAAAAAGAAACGGTTGCTCACATACTAAACGGATGCTTCAACTATAAAGGACTTTATGTGGCCAGACATGACCGTTTGGTTGATCTGGTTGCAAAGGACTTGCAAAAGGTAATCTGTGGACATGATAGTAAGATCTACAAGCATAGCACTGTACGAATTAACTGGTTTTACCATAACATCTCTGACAGTGACTATTTTAAAAACATTCCAAATACTCCTGACATTGTAATTGTAAATGAGGCTATGAAATCTGTGTGTGTCTTTGAGGTGGGCTGCTGTTTTGATCTGTATATGGATACTTGCTACTATTCCAAATTATTGAAATATCAACCCCTGGTAGATCTTATTCTCCATCTTGGATACAACTGCAGATTAATAATTCTGGTATTCGGAAGTTTGGGCCATGTCCATAAGAGTGTGATCAGGGGGATGCAGTTAGGGGGACTGCAAAAAAAGGAAGCAAAAAGGCTTGCAAAATTCTGCTCTGTTTCAGCCACCATAGGGAGCATGCAGATATGGAGACGGAGATGTTTTGTTTATCCTTAGTGTTTTGAGAATCTTATATAGAAGGACCTGTACAAGTGTGTGAGCCATGAATTGATGACTTGTCACTGTGTCAAAGACTCTTCCCAGAGTATTTGGATCTTGTTTTCTTTGTAATGTTTTTCAGATCCAAATAAAAGTATTCAAATGTGATGGGTAGGTTTAGGGGTCGGTTTAGTGTGTGTGTGTGTGTGTGTGTGTGTGTGTGTGATGGGTAGGTTTAGGGGT